>JAVXUL010124446.1:0-16466 GCA_035590515.1 Trichilia minutiflora | reverse complement strand
TGCCCGAGGCGATTTAGCGATCTCCCATGCGATGTAATCGACTTCTCGGGGCGACGTCATATCAAGAAGTCCACCTGGGAGCAATATATATACTTGACGGACCTAGATTAGAGCACGGAAGTGGGCCTGGGCCCGTGAGTTAGACCTTGACAAAATATCCCAACATTAAATAATATTTAAATTTATAAAAATTAAAATTATTAAATAGATCGATTTAGCTTAATTTGATTTGGTTCGTTATATATTATTTTAAACGAATCGAATCGAGTCAATCAATTTATTATACGGATTAATATTTTATTAATTTTAATTTGATTCGTGAGCTAACAAACTTAAACGAGCCGATCACGAGTTAATTTTAAGAATTTAAAATTTAAAAAAACATATAAAATACAGTAATTATTAACAAATATAATATGTCAATAATAATAATAAATCGATAATTTAAATATAATATAAATTAACTATATTATAACTTGACGTATAAAAATTTTAATAAATCAAATAAAAATTTCGTCAACAACTATAAGTTCAAATATATAATCTCAAATTTTAATATCAATTAATTTAATACCACTCACTATTAATAAATAATAGATCTGATATCATTGTTAATATTTAAATATAATCAATTATCATCCAAATATCCAAATTAATTAAATTATTTATATAGTATATTTATTATATTTAAATAAATTTTTAAAATTTAAATATTTAACACAAAACTTAAAATATTTACATAAAATTTAAAATATTTAAATAAAAATAAAAATTTTATTATATATTTTATAAATTTTAAATTTTAAATGGAGTGCATATTTATTTAACATATTATTATATATTTTATTAATTAAAAATTTAAAAATCGAGTCAAGAGAGAGAGAGGGATAGTTGCTTACTCAACGAAAGCTATTCTAACACATTAGATTTTATAAAGAATTAAAGTGAAATGCATTATTAATAACGATAATAAAACATAAAAAGTATAAATTATATCAAATTTATTAATCTTTATTTTTTAAAATAATTATTATCATTATTATAAACTCAGTCTCATATTATTATTATTATTATTATTATTATTATTATAAGAATGTGCATATATATTAAAATTAATTTTATTCAAGTATATATATTTTTTATTTTTTAAATATTTTTTATTAAAAGATTATTGCAGTTTTTTTGCATTTTTTTGCTAGTCAATACATTAAATTTATCACATATTTTAACACTTTATTATTGTTGAGTTGATTGAGAGAAGAAAAGATTATTTTAATTATTTTATATTTTTATGATAATCAATTACCGATCAAATATAACAAAAATATTGTTGGGATAATTTTGTTAATTTTCACAAAAGTTTTTATCATATATTATTTTTATAAAGTCTAAAAAAAGTAAAAATATTTTTTTAATATAATTAAATTTAGTAGTATAATAAGACTTTTAACAATCAAATAGTGATTTTGAAGGGTCTAAGTTCTAGTTAATTTAGGTTTTAGAGGTTAAGTGACATTTTTTTTAAATTTTAAGATGTTCATGTATTATTTATTTTTATTATCTTATTTATTAAATAAGTATGGGTGTAGTTTGATGGCGATGGATTGAGTTTAAGATATATGATTTTGGTCTATATCCTAACTCGATTTTAAACAAATATTAATGATTTAAATGGGATGTCTAAACAAGATCCGTTGATGGGGACAAAATTCGAATATTTCGAATTATCAAAAAAAAAATAACAATCTCATTATTGGGGTGGAGGTAAAACCGCTTTCTACTTTAAGTTCGGGGTTACGATCATCTTATGAAAGTACAATAAAATCACCGGAGGACCAATGCTAATTCTATGGAAACTTAAAATTTTAACAAATTTAAAACATATATATATGTATGTAAATAAAAGACGATCCTCATTTATCTTCTCACGTTATCCAGAAAATCAATCCATCTTCTATCACCTCTATGTATATCCATATATCAGCCTTTTGTTGATTGTTTTGGATACATGATTAGAGGCTGGCTTGAGGATCAAATCCTCTTGATCAAAGTTTCTTTAAGCTCTATTTATAATTTCTTCTCTCTTTAAAAGATATGGTCATCTTCAAACTTGAATATGATTAAGTAAGCTACAAACATATGTAGCCTCTTCAATTTTTCAATTTATACCATCCAAATATATAGGAAGCATGAAGAAACAATTTTCTTCTTGGAAAATTGAAGAAAATAATTTTTCTTCCATTTTCATGGTGGCTGAACGTTTTCTTCCCCAAGAAAGAAGAAGAACCTCCCTCTTTTCCTTATTTTCTATTTTATAAAACTTAATAATTATTTTCTCATAAGTCATAACCAATCAAAATTAGCACATTTGTACCAATTATAGGACTGAGTTATTTGTTATTTAAAAATAAATGACAAAGTCAATATTATCTCTAACAATTAAAGAAATAAAATTAAATTAATTAACATTTAATCAATTTTAACTTTTCTATCATTTATATCATAATTATCAAATTATCATTAGTTAATTATTTATTTTCATAATCATTAAAAAAATAAATAATCAATTCAAATTAATTAATTAAATTTAATAATTTCATAAATCAATGATAATATTTACCACTTAATTTTTTTTGATAATTATCAAAAATAATAATGAAATCACACAAATAATTTTTAGGTAATACATCAATATTCTTTACCCTATTTACTAAATAAGGGTAAGTGGCATGGGAAGATTTATATTACAATATTGGTATAAATAAACAATTGTAGGAGAAAAAGGCTGCCCTGGTGTGCAATGTCAGAAAATATAAAATGTGATGGAATTTTAAAATCTTAATTGTTTATATGCATGTGTATATATAAATTAATAATTGTTTAATTTTATATTTTTTATAATATCTTTAATTAATTATTAAATTTAGGTATTTTTAATAGTTGGGATTAAATGTTATATGTATATTAATTATTATGTATTAATTATACCTTCATTATATATGTGAGATTAAATTTCAAACTAAGATTTTTTAAATTTAATGAATAATAAAAAGTATAAAAAATATAAAATTAAAAGATATTAATCCTTCTCTCTTTTATATATAATTAAGTCCTTTTATCAGTTTTTCAAGGTCTTAAATTACAGTAAAAATATTTATTATTGTGAGAAGGATGTACATGAAATTTGAACATTATTTAAGTAATTAGAAATAGGTATCATATGCTATCTTTCATTAATCATTACAACTTGTTTTTATTTTAAGATGAGGGGAAATGATAGATTTTCCCCTATAAAATAAAAAAAAGTCATACACTCTTCTATGGGATGTGTGACAAAATCAAGACCATCCATTATACCTTATAGATAGTTTTGATTTTATCACACATCCCATAAAAGGGTGTGTGGTTTTTTTTTATTTTATAGGGGGAAATTTAGAATTCCCCCTTAAGATGAATGAAACTTTAATTTTTTTTTCTTCTTATTAATATATTATTGAGAGTAGATCTATTTTAAATTCAGAAAATTTCTCTTACTATTAAAAATAGACAATATTTATTTAATTAATAAAAATGAATAATTTTTTTTTTTTCTCTCTTATAAATAGTATAAACAGATTTTCCTATTATCAGGAGTAAAATCTGATCTCAATCCAAGTATAAACTTTTTAGTTTTGAACAATGGTTTAACCGTGTTTATGTTATAATCATGTGCTTTACGTTATTTTAAAATTTTAAAATAATATATTTTAATATTTAATTATTAATGAATTTAGAAAAGACAAGATGAGAAAAGATCATCCTGTAAGATGATGTCAGCAATAAAGCACTCCTGGAATTGAGACTGAAAATCCGTAAGCTGTATGCGGGTTAAGTTAGAAATCCATAGCCCACGTGATGAGAGCGGCAGCAGAGGGCCCTGTCATTATGTTAGTTGATCAGTTTCGATCCACTATGAGTTTTGGATAGGAGTCCAGCAAACTCAGTTATTAAATTACTAAATGAACCTCATTTCTATGAAAGGCAAACTCCAGTAGAAGACTCTTTTTCCTAGGGGCAACGGCAAGTCAGAAAACCTATATTTAATTTTTTTTAATTTATTTTGTAATAGTTAGTTAAATCAATGAAAAAGAAAAAGACCAACATAACTCATAGTCATAACATGATCCTATTTTGCAATTATTAGTTTTTAAGATCGCACCAAAACTCTATTGTACGACATTGTCGATTACAGCGTAAAAAAAGGTTGAGCTTAAGGCAGGTATACATATACATTGAATGAGTCTATCATATATGTTCTTGCTTTTCATTGAAACTATTTAGCGCGTTTGATGGAGCAATGGAGCAGCACATGCACAGTTAACAGCGGCAATGCAATTATTTATCAAACAAGCCTTTAAATTTTGGTTTACGAGAAAGTAAAGCGCAGTGATTAAAACCACAAGTGCGCGCGCGCGCGCACAACATAGTTTTCAGTTTCCTAAGGTTCGGACCGTAGAGTAATTATACAAATTCATAACACTGTGGTGTTAATTTGAAATAGGGTGCTTACAACTTCAGGGATAAATTTGCGCCTCCTTATGAATTAAACCGTTAACCGTATACCATGCATGCTCAGTCTGACAAACCCCCTCTTTCTACTTAGCACGGTAACCATCCTGACATGAAATTATTCACACTCGGCCCTGCAGTGACTACTGATATTGGATCTGCAGGTTGGTATCTGAAAATCAATGAATTCATACACAAGATAAGAAAATCGATCTCTTACCATCATCATATAAACTTATAGGAAAGCATGCAATTCCTTTGTTATATATTTCTATTAATTATACTTTAATCTCATGGCCATCGGCCTCCAACGCAATATCGTATAGGAACTTTGGGGCTTACCCAATTTGCAATGTGGGTTCACATTCCAAGGGATGGAAGAAGGTATCACCACCCTGATGAGTTGGAGTTGGTTTGAGGCTATACCCCACATCTTCTGCATTTGGATTCAGCTGAAGTGTGTTCACTGGGTATCCTTCCATCAACTGCAAAGTAGCAATCAATATGATTAGGTCACCCCTCGATAATTTGATTATATGCAATTTGTTTAATAGATAAATTAATTTATAGAAAATCTCTGTTGTACTAGGTATCATTTCAACAAGATACAATAAGACCATTTCCATAGTAAGTAATTACCACATTGTTGACAACATAACCTACCCTTTGTTTGAGGGTCTTATTTGCTTCGCTGAGCAATTGCTCCTACATATATAAGAATTGAAAATGGATGTGAGTGGAAAAACAAACTGATCATCACTAATAACAAGCAACCTCTCTAGCTAACAAGCTTAAGATCATACCTTATGTTGAAGATCAGTGAGCGTATCCAGCATGTACTGAGTCTGTAATAGCATATATTATACGAACGTCAGATATGCAAATATTTCAATTAGGTTTCTAATTAGTTACCTCTTATTAAATTAAACCACTTAATTATATATTTTTGCATTGATTTTGGTAAAGCAGTTTGCCAAGCTCCATCATTATTTCCTCATAACATTTCTAGAATACATCGTTGCATCTCCATGTACCCCATATATGCATTCAATCAAGACGACAAAATGATAAGGAATGAAATTACCGGGCAACTGAAACACCGCAAGGCCATACTACGTAGTACTAGCAAACCATGCAGAATTTAATTTGCAATTAGATTCTAAGAGTCTTTCTTGAAATTCAGAAATCTAGCAAGAAAGAAATATTCTCACATATAAAATTCAAAAGGATGTGATTGAATATGTACTTGTGTTTACATATATTGGACGCATGTATCCAAAAAGTGGTGTTTCAGCCTTCAAAGATGAATAAACAAGCATTTATATCCACCATATATAAATATGAATCTAGCAAACTTGTATCTGTATTTCCAAAGTATAGAAGTTAATACAATCAGTCATGGTAAAGAGCTAATTGTTAGCCAAATACCCTTGTTGATCTGATCTGCTTCAATGACATATCTAGCTGCCTTTCGAGCGACTCAAGTTCTTTGCTGCTAAGAGGGCCCAGTTCTTCTCCAAGAAGATTCCTATTAACAAAAAATTGGTTTTTATATTTGTTCATGCACAATATCATACCAATTTAAAAGATTAATTTAAACGCCCCATATCGGCTTTGAGCATTTCATTTATAGTTGATTAGTCCGCACAACACTTTAGGTATCAAATTAACTAACCTTTGGGATCTTTGTAGTGCTTCATATCGTGCTTTAAGCTTCAAATATTCCTGCTGGCTACTTAGCTCCTACAACCACGACGGTGTAATACATTGCAACGGACCATGAATGACTCACCCATTGCAATAGACCATAAAACAGAGAGATGAATGACACCCATTGCAACAGACCATAAGACAGTGAGGGGGTGTTTGTTTCAAGAAGAGTGTAAATTTAATACATCAAAGTGTCGCTGGTGACGATAATTATTAATTAAAATTCTATTGGTTCTGCTTTGCTTTAATAAACATACACATATGTGTAGATGACAAAGTGAAATGGCTTCAAAAACAAAACCATGGCCCCAGAAACTCCACTGAAACCATCATAGTTTTAAATTAGTAATATTAACTTAAATCAATCTCCTCACTCAAGTGCAAATCTTTGGTCCTATATCATTCGATTAGATGATTTTTCTGTGTAGTGAACGGACAGCCAAACATGTAATCTCTCTGATCATAAATATTTTCAGAAAACAGAAATTTGGAAAATTTAAAGCGGTAGAAACAATTGTGTGAATACTGTAAGTTTATGTATATCAAAGCATTTGGTTGAAAAGCTAGCCAATCACCTGAGCTTCAAATACTATTCTCTTCCTTAGTATGGTAAACGCGTACAAGAAATAGAACTGTTTTAAAAGCAAAATTATCATTTTAAAGAGTCCCTTGCCCCAAACTTCAGTACATCATATATAAGCTATTGTATACGTGGTGGACTAATCTGTCAAAATTAGTCTTTTCTAGTGACTCTTAAGTAATGTACAAAACATATACGATCGTGATCTACCAAGATAGATTTACCTAGTATTGTTTGTATGGGATTCTTCTAACTATTTTCCTTTCATTTTTGGTTGATGAAATTAACTTTGATCTTCAAATATGCATATCTGCCGCATGCATAATTTACAAAGAAGGTTTCTAATGGCTTCATCTACATGTTTTCATTTGGAAAAATAAGGATGTAGATATAAGAACACTAATAAAATTAACATATATAACTACTGTTTTTTTAACTATAATGCTTGCAGATTGAGTAAGTTTAGCCTAATATGCAGTATAACAACAAAAAACATTAAAATTATAACATCATTGAGTTTTGGTAATATTCCTATAAATTATAAGATATTCTTTCTTAATTATCTCCTTAATCTTCATTACATACTTTCATTTTACAGGAGAATCACCAATAACAATTGCGATCGACTGAAATGAAACTTCGTTTTTCCTTCCCAGTGAAACGCAGACAAGTTCTAGAATAGGGTCTTACTAATATGCAAGGTCAGTTCCATATGTTGGTACTGTAAACAGGAAGCTAAAATGAGTATCGCATACTATATTTTTTGAAATTTATTTAATTGTTAATATATCTTGTCAAACATGCGTGTAATTTCCTTACGTATAAATAACCTATTTTGATTTGACAGTTATACGTATGCACGTCTGATCAAAATAATGCATGCACTGATTTTCTGTTTGTTAATTAATTACTCTGTGCAAACAAAATAGTAAATCTCTTCAAAATTCAGCTAACAAATTCTATAAGATTACTTGAATTTTAGCCCAATCGACTTTATTTGATATTGATTATTGAGGTGCTGCGATTTTGAAGTTACTAACAAGATAAAATCATTTGATTCGAAAATATGTGTAAGCGAGGAAGTAATTGGCCTCTATTAGAAATTGGTATTTACTAAAATTTTTACCTACTAGAACAATATAATTCCAAACGCAAAACTTAGCAATCAAGCGAAGTAGAAAAGAGGGGATTTGTAGAAAAGACAAACCATTACCAAGGCCTCCCTTGTGGACACATTTGGCTCGGGTGCTCCATAGTTGCACTTCTGGTACCTCTCAAGCGTTTTGAGCATGCTAGATATATACACATACAAAAATTATCGGATGAAAAGGGAGAGACTAACTAGTCCTCCATAAACATAAATATTTGTTTGTATATTTGATCGGTGATGACTCCATGAATCAAAAAGTAAGAATGCTTAGTAGATATGAGTCCTTTTAGGAAATTGAACACCAAAAAAAAGAAAAATATAGGAGTCAGTTCATAAGACATTGAGCAAACAGAAAGACATGAAGAGGAGGTTATAAAAAATCTGACATTAACTTAAACCCAAAACATAAACTTTAAGGTTCTTGAGTTCTATTCTCATGAAGAAAATTATCACTTGATCAAGATTGATAAAAATAATTTTTAGAGCTAGTTTGGTTCTTAGTTGAAAATTTGTTTTAAACATTATATTAATAAGGAACCAATTTTTTTTTTTAATTTTTGGAAAGTATTTATTAACAGAATGAAATTAATTAATTGTAATTAGTTTTAAAGTTTTAATAACTTTTAAATTTAATAAGTACTGTGTAAGTTTGATATTTTTTATGTCCCTTATTTTCAAAAAGAAAAAATTTCTATCCAGAGAGTAAAAATTTTTCAAGCATAAAACTGGCTAATTAAACATGCTATGATGAGATAATTTATTTTGAATTACATCTAAGTTGATTTATAATCACAATTTTCATGATACTCTTTAAAGACACATTTATTTTAGCCATTTTATTTCTCACAAAAGTCAAACAATCTGAACAATTAATCCCAAAATTAATCAATGAAACTTCAAAGGAGGTCAATGTGTACGGCTGGTTATGTTCTATCTGAATAAATTAACCTAGAAAATAAACATGAATGTGTGCAAAATATGAGGCCCTAATAACTATCCGTGTATACATAATATATAAAAATTTGAACAACATGTGATAGATTAATGAGTTAAATCACTGTTAGCAAAAAATTATTTTCGATCATTTCATCATAAATACAGATCTGATTCATCTGTCTCTCTCCATGAGTGAAAGAGACATAGAGAGAATGGACTCAATCAACTTCAGAATTGAAAGCTTTGGGAAGATCATCAAACCATAAGTTCTGAAAGAACATATCGAGATGTCTCCATAAGTAGGATAACCTAATGATCCACTGGAAAGAAGCAAAACTCTTGTAGAAAGGAAAGAACTAACCCATTAGAGAGGAGAAACTGCTGCGTAAATCGCTAAAAATGTCTTATATGGCTTGACTGAATCAGACGCGTGAAGCAGAAAACAGATTATCAAAAGTTTACTTGCTGCTCTTGCAATTTTCATTAAGGGCTTTGAACAAAATCTCAGTCACATAATGAAATGAAAAGAAAGAGAGAATTCTTCAGAAATCCAGTTCGATAGAGTTATGATCGATGCAACACAAAAACTACCTTTTATTTTAAATAACAAAAATGATGTCTGAGCTCCAAATTAGATTTTAAAAGACTTGAAAAATTAATAGATCCGATCAACTTTTACTTCAAAACTGAAAAATTCAGAGATGAAACAAAAGAGGAAAAGAAAAAAGAAAAGACTAATAAGGTGAAAAAGAGTCTGGGAAATAGAAACCAAAACTGAAAATAATTAAAAAAATGGATTCATCTAACAGGAATTAATTCTATATAAAAATATGTAATGTCACGTTATGTGTGTATCTTCTTTTGATGAATTTTCCAGTTGCAGATCTAACAAGAATGAGAAGACTAAAACACTCAACCTGCTAAAAACGCCGAGACATTCATGAAAACGGCAAAATACGCAACTCCAAAGAAACACCTTTCTCTCTTTTCAATTTTTTATGATATATATATTATCCATACGATCACTGAAACAGCAATCTCTCGCAAGCTTTCAAGATCCAAAGTCAGAATTCAAAACAAGAAATCAAGAAAAGCGCATTGTAATTATTAATAATAAGCAAAATTGAACAAAAGAAAACAACACATATCAATAACAAAAGAAAACAACACATATCAATAACAAAATACAGCAATTAAACAAATGAAGCTTCGTGCATGTCATTTTCTTTTATTAAAAACAGATCTAAAATTTCTCATACCAAACCAACCAACCCTAGAAGAAACGATGACGGTACCTGCTGCTGGAGCCTGGTGACGAGAAGAACGAGAGAGTGAGAGACGAAGAGAAAGCAGAGGAGAGTTTGGACTGGAGAGAGTCTTCTGTCGGTGGAACGAGAGAGTGAGAGACGAAGAGAAAGCAGAGGAGAGTTTGGACTGGAGTCTGGAGAGAGTCTTCTGTCGGTGGAAAATTGATACAGAAAATTACAGATTATTTTTTTTAATTTTTTAAAAACTTTATAAACGGGCCGGTTTGACCCGCATAAACCCGACCCTAACCCGTCTAACCCGCTGGTTAAAAGGGTTAGCCCGTTTAAGCCCGAAAATAAACGGGCCAATTTTTTCTAACCCTAACCCGCTTATTTTACCGGTTAAACGGGCCGACCCGTCGGGCTGAGTCCGTTTTGACAGCTCTACTTCTATCACCTAAATTTCCCCTAAAATCAAAGTGGCGAAGCCAAAAAATAACATAAATAAATTTCATTTATTTATGTTATTTTTTAGGTATACGAATCTCCCTTTATTAACTCCATTTCACTGAAAATCGAAGTGAGGAATTTCTAATTAGTCCAATGGACCGATACTTAAAAGAATGTCTCATATATGCCATGTTTTAGAAACAGACCCACTATGATAATGTGTAATTTCATATTATTAAAGTTATAGTTAGATGGGCATAGACTTTTTTAGTAGTTTCATATCATCAAATCAGAATTTGGGTAGAAATGGTATGAACTCTTTATAAAAATTTGGTATCATTAGGATTTGAGTTAGGATGAAATTCTTAATTTAATTTTATATTAATAGAATAGCCATGTGCGAAACATTAAAAATTGAAAAAAATATATATTTGAGTAAGTTATATTCTAATAAAATTTATTTTAAAAAAAAATGAATTCCTAGTAAAATTAATTATATGCATTTTCATAAAGACTCTGACATTAACATAAAAATTCTTAATCCAACTTCATATTAACAGGATATAGATATGCAAAACTTGAAAAGTAATAAAACAAAGTTCAAGTTTAAGTTAAATTCCAATAAAAATTATTTTTCTTAAAAAAAAAAAGAATTCCTATTAAAATTATTTATATTAATTTTCATAAAAAATTCTAATATCAACATAATCTCTATATTTACGATTGATCAACAGTATTTTTTTATGCAATTCCAGCAGATTGACAACATCACTGTTTGGAAGACAAACAGGCAACACCAGATTTCATCCCAAACAATGGCATAAGGAAAAATTTTCGTTATTAAGATCAAAATTTTGCTAAGAGCCAAACCTTTATTTTTTCAGTGATTAAATGGTGAAACAAGGTGTAGACTATCATTGAGATTTGAGAGACACAGCTATTTTATTTGTGCCTATGTTACTGGAAGATAAATCAACATATGAATGAAAAATTCTAATATGCACGACAAAAATTACAATATAAATTAGTAACCAAACCAAACAAATCAAGAAAACACGGAATGGAAGAAAACAAAATTGTTTAGTACGAGAACAAAAACCAAACCTGTAGTTATATGAACTTGGACAAGTGTTGAAGAGAAGAATGCCACTGGATAAGAAATTTTGTTACTCATTTCCCAAGTAAAAGGATATTAATTAGTAGCTAAACCTACTATGGCGATTGTAATGCTAGTGACAGAAATTCATATCTGCAGCTGTTTGATTTATGAACCAACTAGCCAATCTCTTCTTCTAGTACACTAATTGTCAACCTGCGAATGCAAACACCAAGCACAAGGTCCAGTTTTTAGATTCAAAGAACTAACAAATGAAATACACCAAGCTTTGCCTTCAATTCCTTCATTTACATGGAGAATTTCTAGATTTTCTTTCAATTGACTCTCTTAGACATTTCATCAGACAACTTTGGTATGCATAAAAATAATCAAATAATAAAAAATATATAGTTACAAACTCTGTGGAAAATACTGTTAAAATTCAACATAAATGGTTAAGATTTGTAAAATTGAGGATTCGGAGGATGAAGAGAGAAAGGCCATTACCAGCCAATGATCAAGGTGAATGTTTGAAATTATCGATTAATTATTAGGTTTTTGGTTGTAATGCAGATATGGGAGATTGATTTCCATTACCTTTACGACACAAAGGTTTATAGACAACAAACTTAGACGGTGGAGAGTCTTATGTGGAAGGTTCTATAAGATGCATATGTGTGGACAGCACAATAACATTAAAACAGTTTATGCAAATATTGTATCATTTATTAGAGATCAACCATGAAGAATTTACTGTTAGATTGCGGGCGTTCTATATGGACATTGTCATTGAAACAGACTTCGAAGGTTTTATTGCTGTCAACAATATCTATATGAATGATGATGGAGAATAATGTCCGCTATTGATAACTATTGAACCGGTAAATCATGCAGAACCAACAATATAGTACAGGAGAGAATTTTCTACACGCCCATTTATATCTTCGCGTAGCAATAACACTCAAGAATGTTAGCTACAGCAATATCATTCAAGAATGTTATTTCATGTGTCGTATAGTGAAAATATGTTATTGAATGATTTAGAACACTCAATTAAGATATAAAAGTATTGTTAATCAAATTTTGGTTACGTTTATATTTAAAGTTGGACATCAAATAAAATGTTAATCAACATCCATAGGCCAACATTTCACTATAATAACATTAATCCAAAAAGCCAAACATGCAGCTGTGTACAAAGGTGGAATCTATTGTTATATTTCTAGAGACAACCCTGATCATTGACCGAATTAAAATATATTTTTATTTTTATTAAAAGCATCCAAGCTGATCTAACAACAAAGATACTTTCTGTTTGAACCATAATCATGAAATCTCTTTATGCGATTATTAATTCATCATTTGGAATAGGAAGATAGCAACCAATGAGTAAAATCACCTCTAAAATAAAAAATATATCTAGCCAGAAGAATAAATATCACAAGAGGAATGTCAATAGCTTAGGCTTAAATTAATCTACCGCGGGATTAATATAACAAAAATTGTGTCTGAAGCTCTCATATTATTTTGAAACACGTACTCTAGTATTTTACCAGCTAATAAACCAGAGTAATTTGCCCAACTGGTCCATATATTTCAAATGAGAACAAGTATCTTCAGCCTCTTGGTAGAAACAGCTAGCAGAGTTTTCAAGATATGTACACCATATAATGCATTGCCAAATCAGCAGGATGATTTTTGTTCCAAAAAAGATCAGACCATGGGAAACAAAATTTTGTGTGTTTCAGCTGTTTTTTTGTTAATAATGGCATAATTATCATCACACTTAATATATATAATATATCGGAATAAACACAAAAATCCAGAGTCTGAAATCTACCAAAGCAACCAAGTATGTTAACATTTAAAACTTTCAAAGCATTGCCCAACCATGATATCTTTGATTTATTGAACAAATTAAAATTAAAAGACAAACCTCGTAATTTATTATCAGTTTAGAAATTATTAAATCACAAACGATTAATCTCTCATGAACCAGCAGAACCATTTAGACCAATACAAACATACTTGAAAAAAAGCATATATTAATCCGCAAGATTTAATTTTGTAACAAATTCGAAATCTAAGCTTCATGTCTACTTAAAAGCTTATTTTAAACCTATATAATTCCCTGATTTGTGACTCTACAGAGTAGTAAACAATTCAAAATTCACTATAAAAGATATCAAACTCGACATATTCTCAAAAAAAAGTTCATAAATACAAATCGAAGACCATGACCGCAGACACATTTCAAATTCATCAATTAATCCTATATAATCTATCGAGCAATTTGAATAATTCAAATTTTACGAACCTCCAGAATACAACAAGAAGCATCAAATACCATAAATTCTTGACTGAAGAGTTCAAAAGGTTGAGAAATGATCAAGATCAACAACAAATAATTCAAATTCAAGAAATAATGCCCAAAACACTCACCGAACTCAGCGTCAAGATTCGAAAATTACAGGACGTCGGTGAAGAGAAAGATATGCAGCGTATTTGGTAATCCAAAGTGAAATTAAAGAACAACAGAGATCTGCAAGAGAAACAATGATCTGCCAAACTTACTCAAAACTCTTAACCCAATTCACAATTAGGTCAACTCTGCAATTTTTCAGCCATAAAACCAAAACTCTACAATCATCTTACTGTCTGCAAGAGAGTAGTCGGGAACGGAGGCGGCAGAGAGAACAAAACTTGTTTTTATATATTTTTAATCTTGAAGGTGAAATTGTCCAAAAGCAAGATTAATAGTCAAATTGGTTAATGTTTTTGAAAGGAGGTCATTTTGGTAATCACATAAAAAGGGGCTATTTTCGTACTTTCACCAAGATTGCAAGCGATATTTGAGCGGTGATGCCCTTCGTGGCGGTCGTTGAGGCTTTGTAACATTGTGATTTCAAAGACCAAAACACCCTTAATTTCACTAGCCGAGATGAAGGTAAGAAGCTAATGTTAGGGATGATTTTGTATTTTTCACTAAACCTTGTTTGTAAGTGTTGTTTTGGAAAAACCTCAGAGACTAAAATATTCAAAACTCAATCGCTAACATTATTCTTAATAAATGAATCGGTCTTAATAAAATTATATCACAACAGACAAGTCCTATATTTTTATTTTTATAATAAATCATTATATAAAATTTTCAAATAAAAAAAATTTTAATTAAAAAATAATCTTCTCGTATAATAACATGTTTAGACATATTTACTATTATTAATTTTTACTTAATTTTAAAATAAAAATTTTGATATATTTAAAATTATTAATTTTTACTTCATTTTAAAATAAAAAAGTATAAAAAATATTTAATAATATTAATTTTTGACAAAATTTACTCACTTTTTAACTCCTGTAAATACTGCAAACCATTTGATTTAAATCCTAAAAAACAACTTTAATTCTATTTAAATTAATTTAATTTGTTTAAACTTCAAACAAATATACTAATTCAATATAAATATATAATATAATAGTTCAAAATAAAATAATAAAAATAAATTTACAAATAACTATAATTAAATAATTTAAAAATACACCTGACTGGGTGGTTGGGGTTTGGAACTTTGAGTTCAAGGTCTTGAGTTTGAATCCCTCCAATGCAAACGCCGATTGACGCGTCAAAGTGAAAATCTAGATTTATTTCTGTGTTTGATACTAGTACGAGTGGTCCCTACACACGTGCCTAGTAGTTAAAGGTACGATCATGTGATCAACAATCACGATCTTCGTGGGAGTGGATACCTATTCTCGTTCTATTCTCGTGTGTGTGATTAGATGCCGTAATGATAATTGAATAATGATAACTGAATGTAAAAAGTTTCGAGTTAAAAAAAAATTAATATTAAAATTTATAAATATCCATGTATCTTCAATATTTTAAACTTCAAATGAACATAACAGTACAAAATAAATGAACAAACGCTACATTTTTTTATTATTTAAAATTAAATTTTATTGCTTTCTTTTAAAATGTACATGTATCCTCTGTCTAATTAATTACGAAGAGTGGGTGAAATGGAGAAAGTATGCGTGTATATTATTAATATTATAAAATAATATTAAAATGAGAGGCATCCTTTAAAAAAAATGTTTAATTATTTTTAAAGATGTAATCAAATTCTTCCAAACTTCCAATTTCAATACAAATTCCAACTTTCAATCCAATCAATTCCACGAATCCACAAAATCCACCCTTCGAATTAAATCAGAAAGGACGCATTGGATAGGATTTCGAACACCCTGCATAAAAGCTAAACTTACAAGTTACAACAATAATCTCGTCAATCCGTACAATAACCAAAAAACAAGAAAAGCTTCGATATCATATTCAATAAGAAATACAAGTCCATGTTCTTTCCTTTTTTTAACCTAACGCAATAGAACCACTCTTCATGTTCTTTCCTTTTTAACTGAACGCAATAGAACCACTCTTCATCTATAAAAATACTAACTAATTCTGGCAAGTCCTAAAGATCATACAGTAAGACCTTGTGGGGGGGTGGCCGCTGGAGTTTTGGGCTTAGGCTTCTCAACAACTATAGCCTGAGTTGTCAGGACCATTCCAGCTACTGATGCAGCATTCTGCAATGCGCATCTGGGCACCTTTGCAGGGTCAATAACTCCAGCTTCAAGCAAGTTCTCATACTTGTCGGTCATGGCATTATAACCAATCTCCCATTCACTATTTTTCACCTTCTCAACAATCACCTCACCCTCAACTCCAGCATTCTGGGCTATCAG
>JAVXUL010124435.1:0-16468 GCA_035590515.1 Trichilia minutiflora | reverse complement strand
AATAAAATTATTTTCATAAATATAAATAAATCTAAAATTAAATAATTAATATATTTTTTAATTTTAAATAATCAAATAATATATATATATATATGCATAATAAATTTATTTATATGCATTTCATATTTAATCTGTCTTCAAAATTTTAAAATATTATTACAAATAATAAAAATTTATAAATTAAATTTTTTTTATAATATAATTATACAAATAAAAAAATTAAGACTCAATCTAAGTAATAACTAATTAAATATCTCTTTATAAAATAATAAAATTATCATCATTAATATTATAATAAATTCGGATTAAGTCTTTTTTTTAATCGAATCAGTACTCGTTTATGTTAAAATCAAATCTAGGTTTTCGATACTATTTAAATCAAGATCCTATTTTTTGATACTGAATTTTCGAATCTAAATTAATACCGTAAAAATTTAAATTTTTTAAACAACCCTAATTATATAGTTTTAATTTCATTAAAAATTAAAAAATTACTAATAAATATTTATTAAATTTTTGTATTTATAATAATATTTGAATTTAATATAATAATTAATAAAAATATTAATACATTATAAATATAATTTATTAAATATAAAAATCTTAATAAATTTGTTAGAAGAGACTGAGGGTAACGTTGTTTAATTGATCCGGTGTACTGTTGATAAACGGCCCCCTAAATCTAAATGTCCCTAAATCTTTATCCCTATCCCTACCCAACCTGTATGTGCGATGGCCAAATGACAACAGGGATCCAGCTGTGAAGCTGTATCATGGATGTCCTACTCTACTACTCCCTAGTTAGGATGGAATGGGTAAACGAGACGAGCTTACCTCTTTTTCTGTTTCTCTTTGATTTTTTTTTTTCTGATTGAAAAAGGAAATAATAAGAATAAAATCAAACAGCTGGAAATAGAAAAAGAGTCCGTACAATGTCCACATATTATATTACGATAAAAATGGAGGGGAGGAAAAGGCCCATATATTATTATGCCCAGCCCGTACGACTACTCTATTTTCTTCTTTTAACAAAATTATTTATTTTTGTTTTCATCCCTTTGCAACAAAGCATTCAAGGACTCCCTCCACATATCAATTCCATGTTATTTATTAGGTATTTAGATTTTATATGTATGTTTAATTTGTATAAATAAATTTTTATTGAATTAATTTTTACCACAATAAACACAATTTTTAAATTTTAATTATTAAATTATATGAATTTAATATTTGATTATATACTTTAATTTAAGTCCATTGGAAATGGATAAATTGGATCGGATCCATCAATCGAAATTGACAATGATAACGATGGTGGAGCACGAGGATGTTTTAAATTTTTAAAAGCAGTTGACCATCATCACATGATTTTAGTACTTACTAAAAGTCCCACATCATCAAAGATTAAAAGAATTAGACCTTATCCTTCGTTATATTCATTCATTCGTTAATACCATCCTTTATAAAATACGTGGAAATGAAATCACAAGGATTGGTCGCATACACCACCCACGGCCACGGAAGCTTAACAATAAAGTTTGCTTTAAGTGGGCCTAATGGGCCTAGTATGTACATAAGGTGAAAGGACTGTGCGGTTTGCTATGTGTAAGCTTTTGATTTGTTGCTCATATAAAGCAGAATCGAATTAACATCATCATTCTTACATTAATAATATTATCCATATAAATTATAATGTGATAAAATTAAATAATTATCTCAAATCCCGTATTTATTTTTTTCTCTTTCCTAAATTTTCAGTTACCCTGTAAAAAAATTAGAACATCAGTGATTGCCATCTCCCAAAAATCTTATGTGGTATTTGCCAGTGCCACTCCTTGTAATAATTTTTCACTGATCCGTAAAAATTATGCGATAGATAATTATCCGTAAAAATTATTGCTTTGCTGCTAATGCTACTACTTATTTTTAGATACTTATAAAATATATCATTCAGTCTACCTTTTTTTCAACTGATTGGTTATAAATTTCAACCCGTATTTCATAAATTAAAAAGAAAAAAATTAGAATAATTGTACTTACATTAAAAATGCATCGTAGCATTGCCCAAACATTTACTGTACCGGCACATTCATGTCTATTGTACACTCTTCTACAGCTTTCCCCACTCACTATAACTAATTTCTTTAACAAACTATAACATCATATACATGTCACTATTCTTAACACATTAGTTCCATTTTACATGTTAGCTTCACCTACACATCAGGTCCTAAAACTCCCCCTAAAGATAGCTTATAGATGTGAGAGAGAGCTGCTATCTTGGATAGAAGAAATAATATCCGAATATAATAGGGTAAAGTTTTGTAAACAAATCAGTTAATTGTTGTTGAAAGGAAATTGGCATGAACTTGATTTATCCAGTAACAATCTTCTCATGCATAAAATGGTAATTTACTTTTATATGTTTGGTGCGCTCATAAAATATGGGATTCGGTGTTATATGAATAATTATCTGGTTGTCACAAAATAAAAGTGTAAGAGAAGAATGCTGCCTGGATATGGAAGTCTTGCAATAATTATGTTAGCTAAACTAACTCACTTGGTGTTGCAGTCATGGCCCTATATTCTACTTCAACAGCTTAAGACCTTGAGACAATAGTTTGTTTCTTAGCTTTTTAAGAGACCAATGCTTCGTGTAACAGAAACAGAACGTCTAGAATTAGGATATGTACCCCAGTTTGCATAAGAGAAAGCATTGAGTTGAAGAGAAGAAGTTGAAGGAAATAATAATATATCCTTGAGCTAGACTAGACTTCAGATACTTAAAAACTTTATGAGTGACTCTTAATTAAAAAATAAACTGACTGAGATTATGTATAACATAGGTGATGTTAAGTGGAGAAAGAGTGAGATAAAATAATCTATTAATATCAGCAAGTAGATCACCTTCAGTTATACTAAGGTGAAGTTGAGGATTCATAGGAATAGTAACAGTCTTCAAGAATTTATAATGTATAATGAAGTCTTTGGGAAAAAATAATTCTAACTTTAAATCAAGAAAGTATTTTAAGGACCCTTAGTTTTTATTCTAAAACTTACTTTCAAGAAGGTATTTATAATTTTGAACATAAAAAAAAGAAAGTCTAGCAACTATAATATCATCCACGTATACTAAGTTTGCAATAAAAGAAGAACCTACTCTTTTGTTAATATCAGATTTGGATTGAGTTGAGTAAAACCATTATGAAGGCTATAATCGGAAAACCTTAGAATACACTTACAAGATAACAATTTGAAAATTTTCATATGCCCATAATTTATTTTCTTATTTTTTTTTATTATTTATTAACCATCAATTAGAATAGGATATCAATCAAGAAGAATACAAGGGACTCTAATCACATTGGATTCAATTCAATCAAGTTTGCATTGTTATTTCATTTATTATGAATTTTATTTGCATACTTGAATTTGATTTTTGAACTTTTAAGTAAGGGTGAGAATAGATCAATTAGAGATAAAATTTTTAACTTATTCAAACATTGTGAATTAAATTTTTAGATAATCTAATTACCAATCTAAATTATATTATAAGATTTAAATTGGTAGTTTAGATTGATTTAGATTTGTGATTTAGATCTCAATTTTAAAGTTAAATAATTTGTTAAATTAAATTAAACTCAAAAGATAAAATTTTAAATTTTAATTTATTTTTAAATCTAATTTTAAAATGACACATATAATATTAATAACAAACATATTATTTTATTATATAATATCAATATTATCGTACAATAACATTAAATATATTCAATATCTATTTAACTAATTTTGATTTGATGATTTACAATTTAAAATTAATCTAATTTACAATAATAATAACTTATAAAATACCAATCCAAAATTTTTTTAAACTAATTTAAACTGATTTAATTAAACGATTTAGATCAGTGTAGATTTGCCATCCCTACTTTCAAAAATAAATTCAGGAATAAATGAGCAGTCTATAAGATGAAGAAAAGGAAAAATTCCGCAAAATAGTTTATTACATTTATATAATACACAATGGAAGCAATACCGGAAGACATTAGATGTCCGTAATATGATATAACAAAAAATAAATAAAATAAATAATTCATAATAATAACAATAATAGTAATAAAAATAAACCTATGTTGCTGTGCCATAGGAAAAGCAACTTATAGTGAAAATTCAAATGCAGGACTAAGTAGAAAGCAAACCGGAGAATAGAACAAAAGAATTGCCTATAAGAACTATGTAAAGTAAAAATATCACACCAAATATCAATAACAGCTGCTGCTACCTAATTAGTAGTAATCCGATGTGTATTTAGAACCAAAACCTTCCAGGCCAAATTTATAAGAGAAACTGCTGTTGCCCAATAGAAACAAAGCAAAAACAACCAGGGCTGCAATCAGCGCCCACATCCATGACTGTATCCTTCTCTTACCTCGATTACGAAGAGGTAGAGGGATGGATTTTGCCATGGCTGTCTGCTTTGTGAATTGCGATGGTTTTTGAGGCCTCTTTGTTCCTGTCGTGGACTTTGCTTGAACTTCAGAAGATTGGGGAGTTTCCACCAGAGTTTGCAAGCTGGAAGAAGATTCTGCTTTGTTTGTAACATCGGTCTCATCAGTTGCAGCTGCCTTCTTCTTTTCCTTCTTCCTCGCTCTCTTTTCTCTTTCCTGTACAAGATATAATTTATACAAATCAGTACAAGTAAGATACATATTCATAGTCAACGTAAAGATACATATGCATAGTCAATGTAGCTGCAAATTCCTAGTGGTGGTATGCCAATATTAGGGCGAGGTTAGGGGAACTTGGATTGAATTATTTTACCTTATCTTTCTGTTCAGCTTCCTTCTGAGCTCGGAGAGCAGCCCTGGCATGAGCCTTCTCAGCATTTCGTTTCTTCCTTTCCAAAGCCTCATTTGCTTTTGCCTTCTCCAACAACCGATGTTGCTCATTCAACTTGGCTGCTTCCTCCTCCTTTCTCAATTCCTCTGCTTTCCTGGCTAATTGCTCTTCCTCCTTTGTTCTCTTTGGCACTTCTTCTATTACCTCTTCAATTTCATCCGCACCAGTAACAGATGCTGAGCCATTCACTGAATGAGAAGGGTTTGCAGATCTTTTGGATTTAGTTGTCTGATTCTTTTGTTCCGCCACTTTTGGGGTAGGCTTGGCATCATGTTTTTCAGGTTTTGCAGGCACAGCTTGTGCTGGCTTCTCGCTTTTGAGAGTTGAAATCTGTGACATAGAGTTATCCCTGGCAACTCTATCATTTACGTGGGAATGAATTACAGGTGGCTCCTCGTCAGGACCAAGAGAACGGCCATCCAATGTCTTCAGTCTTCTAAGTGTACTTCTCATATTGCTATTGACATATTCTTTACGGAACTCATCATTGCTGTTCCAGATTTCCAAAGTTCTCTCCACCTAAAGCATAGATTTGTAAGCACAAAATTGGGGGCAAATCAACAGGAACAAAGCAAAGGACTGCTTGAACTCACCTGGTTAAAACATAGCAGTTGAAGACCCTCTTTATCTCCCTTAAACGCCAAATCATTGGCTTGTTTCGTATCATCTTTGTACTTCCAAAAGTATTTGTTCTACAAATTTTACAGAAAACAAATCTCATTACTCGTTAAGGTTTTACTTTGTCACCTTCAAAATGAACTTTTATGATTCTCCAAGAACCAAAGACTCCAAAACTAGTAACTTATCTATTTTCATTTTTCCTTTATAAGAATACCTCAAAAAAAGGTGGAATTGCTCGAACTAAAGAACCGTATAACATGGTTTAAGTTTCTTTTTAACAGAGGAGACCATACATTACCCAATGTCAAGCAATTTTACATCTAGAGTAATTTTTCTTAATAATAAAAAACAACGCTGCCAATACGAACACAAAAACAGCACACCTTATCATATGCCTGTCTCTTCAAACTCTGCTGATGTTTATATGCTTCTTGGCGAATGTCGTCTGCAGCTTTAAACTGACCAAGCAATTTCTTAAGCTTCTCACTTTCATCTCTCTGTTGTTTTTTAGCAGCTTGAGTAGCCGCTTCAGCTTTGAGAACATTATCTCTGAGTGAATTCGCTTCCTTCCTCAACAACTGCAAATGCTTGAATGTCGGACAAGCGATCAAAAAAATCATATGTAATACTGTTGAAAGAGAGGTAAGGTCATTAATCCTCTGGTAACCAAAAATCTGTACCTTGTTGTACCTTTCCAACTCCTAACACGATCCTTGGCTACTATCAATGATTCCTAAAGTTAGGGTGATATAATGAGACAAATATGCTAAAGAAGTTGAATATCTCATGTTTCCGCATAAAACTCTTCTATTTCCACATACTATGTAACATGTAACGCTGCAGTACTGTTTGCAAAACAAAAGTAAAAATAGGAGCCACAATGAATGAAGAAATACCTTCATTTGCCCTTCGATTTGGTCTTTCTGGTCAAAAGCCAGCTGAACTTCATCCTGCTTACCCATACTAGAAGAGAACTGTTCACGAAGTTGCTTCAGTTGCTTAATATCACGAATAAACTGCTTTTCTTCCTTCAGAGGAAGGGTTTCATGTGCTATCATGTGTTCCATATTACGTATCTGCTTGGATGTTATGTAATAAAACAAATATTGCAGTAGATGTAAGCTTCAAATAAACCACAGTAACCATTAACAAAATAATCAATCGAAAAAGCATCCAAAAAAGGGAAGCATGAGAATGAAAAAAGAAACTACCAAAGAACTTACCCTGCCATCAATATCCTCAACAGAAATAGCATTCTTCATCTTGTTGATCGTAGACTGGAGAGAATCTATTTCCTGCCGTTTCGACTTGAGCAATTCCCGTGCAGCTCTCTCTTCTAGCAAAACAGCTTCTAAACTTTCACCATGCTTCCTATAAGTAGCCTGATCATGGAAAAGAAGTTTTAATAATCACATGGCAAGAAACCAGACCTTTATTATTTTTAGAAATACAACAAATTATGCAGAAAGATTTGTTGTTTTACCCTAATTGTTTGGATTTCATCTCGAATAGTATCCCGACTTCGAGTTTTCTCATCTACTTGTAACTGAGAAGATTTGATTTGTTCTCTTATATATTCATCATCGTATCTTGGAACCTTCACCAAGAAGTAGAACGGCCTCTTAACCACCTCAGGACCTACATTCTGGGTTTCAGAAACATCAGCAGTGGAACCTCCTAGGGTAGTTGTTGCTGTTTCATCCTTGTGAATACCATCAATGTCCTCCACTTCTTGACATGTTATATCATCACTCTCTCTTTCAGTAAAGTGAATTATCTCATCTTCCTCCACTTCTTTACATCTTTGATAATCACTCTCACCAACAGTGGACTGAATTCCTCCATTTTCAACACTGGTGACAGATCCACTTGGAGCCTTGGTTTCAGAGACAACCATATCTCTGCAATTGACACCGGATTCATTTTCAATTTCAAACTCAGATTTCACTTTCGCTCCATCCTCATTTTCAACTGAAGCACTCACACTGGATTCAACAACTGCATTGTCAACAAGGATGGGTTGCTTGTCAACACATTCAGTAACCACTTCTGAAACTTCTGATTTTGTGTGAGAGTCATCAACCACTTTCTCTTCCCGCTCGGTTGACTCATGAGCATTCTCAATTTCTGATCTAGCATCATTATTAGGGCCACCTGATGCACTATCATCTCCAATATTGCCATTCTCAACTTTAAGGATATTAGTATTGTCAACAGGATGAGAATCAAAGCTTTCACTATGTTGCATGTCCAATTTTCCATTTTCTGTTGCCCTTTTCACATCATCAACCTCACAAGATGGAGAATTTTCTATAACCGTCTCAACTTCTGATCTTACAACATTAGTAGGGCAACCTTCTATACTATCACCTCCAATAGGGCAATTCTCAAATTCAGTTACATTAGGATTGTCAGCCGAATGATAATCAGAGCTTTCACTAGTTTGCAATTTCAATCTTTCATTTTCTCTTTCCCCTTTCACGCCATCAACCTCACGAGATGATGAACTATCAGCAACAATCTCAATTTCTGATCTTGCATCATTATTGGGGCAAGCTGATAAAGTACTATTGTCAATAGGATCATTCTCCACTTCAGTTGTATTAGTATTCTCAACAGGATGAGAATCAGAGATTCCGCCACTCTGCATTTCCAATTTTCCATTTACCTTACAAGACAAAAAATCTTCAGCAACAGCAGAAGCAGGAAACCCAGCATCTGGTTCTGCTGTTATATCATTGATACTGGCAGAAGCAGCAGGATCCATTCGGACAATTTCAACAGCTACATTCTTAGAATCAACAGAGGAGGGCGTGCTTTCGGCAATCTCCGAAGATTTATTTGGTTCCACTGTGGGTTGACTAGCATCAAACCAAACACTCTCAACAGGTATATTCTCAGAATCAACAGGTGAAGGCAAGCTTTCAGCAACCTCCGAACATGTATTTAGTTTGGTTGTTTCTGGACTAGCATCAATCAAGTCATTAACAACAGTCCCTGAATCCCCGTTCAGAGAATTGCCACTTTCCTCAGGGACAGAAACATTGACAACTTGTGAACTCAAATCACCATCCTGCCTATTGCCAGTAGCCAAGACTTGTTCACTTTTCTCCGTGGCAGAACCATTGACAACTTCTGAATCCAATTGAGCAGCAGCCACAGAACATGAAGCCACTTCAGGATTCTGCTTTGTCTCAGTTGCAAGTTCCCATACAGCATCAGCCACAGGAATTTCAACAGCCACGTATGTTACACCCTTGTCACATGCAGTCTCATCTGGTAAATCTGCGGGCAAACTTTCTACATTTTCAGAGGAATCATCTTGTTCCACTGTAGCCTGATCCCAATCAACAGAACCGCTGAGAACAACTGCTTCTGAAACAACATCTTTGGGTTGATCATCAACAGCCTGCATTCCTGATTCAGAGCCATCTTCCAAATTCCGATCCACATCAATACCATGATCCCACGAACAATAGTTCTTATCAGATAACTTCTCAACTTCATTCTCCTGATCCACATCACCGCCAGTAACTACAACTAAAAATTCTAACTTTTCAGGCTCAATCTTACCCTGTAAGTTGTTTACCACATTTTCACTCACTTCGACTACAGATTCTTCCTCCTTTTCAGCCTCAATCTTATCCTCTGCATTGTTTATTACCGATGATTGCTTACTTTCCTCAACAAATAATAGTTTACTATCAAACTCACCGGAATTTGATTTACGATCCGCAGCAACAGGATCAACAGAAACGACGCCATTTCCATTTCCGTTAACGCAACCGACAGCATTGGCATTCCCGTTCAGTAGATCCTTCGGCGACGACACCTCACCGCCATGCACGTCTACCTCCGCCGTCATTGTAACCAACAAATATAACACAATAGTCTAATAACAACCACAACCTACACACAAAAACAAAACATACATATATACTCATTCCAAACCAGTTGAATCTAAATTAAATTACACTCACTCCGCTACTAATCTAGATCTCACGAGATTGGATCAAGCTAACCTGTACGGATCCGACGGTCGAGAATGTCAACTCCGAACACGAATGCCAAACGGCGACGGCGACGCCGTAGATCTTCCGGAGAACTGCTGAAAGAGTCCAGAGAAGACGATGTTTGAGAGGTAGAAGAGTTCTTCTGCGTCTGTATATATACAGAGACCGCACGATTTGAACTCCAAATAAACCTCTCACGTTTTCTCTTCGTCTTTCCTTTTTCCTCTACGATTACATGATGCCGTCATCGAGTATTTAAATATTAATATATTTTGCACAGTATTGTTAACTGTGCTATATGAGATAATAATGTCAGACCCCCTATATTATTACTTTTTTACATTTATTTCAAATATGTCCTTAAGTAGTCACTCCTAAAAGTCGGCAATTTGACTTACCTATTGTGTTCCTGATATTTTAAATAAAATATACTACCTCGGTGGTTTAATAGGGTTTAATTACAAAAATATAATATATTTTGTGTGATATATATAAATTATTTAATAATATTGTTAAAAATAAAAAATTAATTTTATGTCATTATTAAACAAATTAAGTGGATTGTAATTATTTTTAAAATATATATTCATCATAAATTAAATGGCATTTTGAGAACTCTAAATTTTAATTTAAAGTTATTATTATTCATGAAGCATCAATTTTTAGGACTTGGCTATGTTATGCCAACAAATTGCATCAGTAATTGGGTTCTAATATTAAGTTAAGATATTAAGATTATTTTAAGGTTAATTTTAAAATAGGTTATGTAAAAATTAAAATATAAATAATTTTTTTGAAACTAAAGTTAAAATTTTAAATTTTTAAAAATTGAAATATATGCCAATAACTTAAAATATTCTTTAGGTGAAAGTTGAAATGTAAATAATTTTTTTAAAACTAAAATAGATGTATTATTATACCAATAAAACTTAGTCAATCCTAATCCCTAATAAGCGTGTTGGAATAACCGAATAAGGGAGGATAATTTTGTCATTTCAGTAGTATTATAACTTGTTTTTTAATATAATTACGGACCTATTTGATATAAAAAAATATCCATATCCTTAGCTATAAATATTATAAAATATAAGGACTGATATTGTTATTCTATTCTATTTTTGGTTACGTATTTGCCCGCTGGTCTACGTCATCCTATTTTAACTTTAAATTAACGAACTTTATCCATCCGTTTTCAGATATAGCAAGCAAACAAAGTAACAACCGCATTATCACTATAAATTATTATTTTATTTATTTTAATGAGATAAATATTTTTTTTTTAATTTTTACTTTTATCCCATATTTGCATTAATATATATGTATATATGATTATTGTAAAAAAATGGAAAATATCAATGCCGACCCCACAATAGATGTGGGGCCTACGTGAATTCTCAACGCCGCGAAAGATGTGGACGATCACGATTTGCTAAAAAACGACGTCGTATTATGCCAGTATTTTAGACAAGGACGTCGTTGTCTATTTGTTATTTAATGTACAACGAGATCACAGCAGGAAAAACCTCGTGAGAGCGAGAGCGAGAGCGAGAGCGAGACCGTGGGTCCCACAGATTGGAGAAGTTCCGCTTTGTGTTCAGCTTCAACGATTGTCCCAGAGAGAGAGAGAGAGACCGTTGCTTTGAATACTTTTCAAGTTTTGATTTTTATGGTCTCAGATTCATTGCATTGCAACAATCAAAAGGATAAAAAGATAGCAAACTTTTTTTTTATTTTATATATATATACTTTTTGAATAATGAGATAATATTTTTAAATAAATAATAATTAAATACAATTTATTTTTACAAACTATTATGTACTACCAGAATTATTTATTATTATTATTATATAATTTATTTTTTAAAAAATAAAATATATAATAAAATATAATTATATCGCATCAGATATTTAATAAAAATATAATTTTATTATATTAATTTGTACGATTAAATTTATATAAAAATTTGTATACTATTAATAAGTTTGATGAATTTTTTAAGGTTTCAAAAATATAATTTTACTTCATTATTTGAATAACTTTATATATCTTTACAATTAGATTTTATTTTAGAGACAAACTCATGAAATCTATTAATGAATACGATAGTTGAGTTGTAAATATGCTTTAATAATTTTAATTTTTGGTGATCCTCTTTTATGTTTAATATTTATTTTATATTTTTAAAATTTATTTTAATGGAACTAAAAGATCACAATAATATATTAATATTGATCTCTAGTTCTTTGTTTTTTAATAAATAAAGATAATTTGTTTGTTTATAATATATCCGTCCTTTTATTTTGACAATTAACGTGATAATAAATATTTGTTGAGAAATTACAGACATATTTAAACTCAACGTATTATGAATTTGAAGTCATAACTATTGTGTGATGAAAGTTAAAAATATTAAATATTAGATAAAAATCAGTAAATGTTATTAAAAATTAAAATATACTTTTTGTAATTTTATTTTTTAAATTAAGTAAAAGCTAATAAATTTATCTCAAATTTTATCGTTGTAGCCCCATAAATATTTTTGAATAAAAGAAAAGTTATACCCATTATAAGAAGAGATATTCTACCCATAAAACTTATAAATCTAAGTTTATTTATAGCATTGGATTTAGTTAAAGATAATTTCTCACTTAACCTCTAATGAAGCAACACATTTTTTTTTTGACATAATATTATATTTCCATAATCATGAAATTAGAAATTGTAACTTATTAACACTAAAGGTTATATGTCACATTCCAAATTTTCGAAGTGTAACCGATAAGGCATGAGATTGACTCCGTCTTCGTAATCTTTTTACTAACATGCATAATTGATATATACTATAACCCTCATAATCTATTATGTATAGATTTCATATATACATATGAACTTAAACCCATTCAACGAATGATATACTGTATAGCAATGGACTTAATCCAATATGAACTAAACAATGAGGCTTTCTGTTCAAAACATACATATATATACACATCTACATGTTTATATGTTGGAATGACTACTACATATACAAATACAAATTTGGGGCTTAATGCCTAATACTAAGTGCTTAAGTACGAATAGACCCAACATTAGTGATAGCACTTCGATATCCAGTTTCACTTGATTACCTTTCGAAATTTATTGAGAATCCTGAATGACCTGTAAAATTATAAGGGAGTAAGTTTTAGGGGAGACTTAATGATTGAATAAGAGAACAAATAACAAATACTAAAATCGTGGAATAAAGATTCACTATCGAATATTCAAGCTTGAATAGTATGCACTAGAGTTGTAAAATTAGAAATTATTTTCAAGTATAGACATATGGTAGCAAACTTTGTACTTTCTTTAAAAGTTTTCAAAGTTTCACATCATTTTTATAAAACAACCACACGTTTTTCGTAAAGTCAGATAATTCTTTTCACAAAATTAAGTTATAAATACATATATAAACAGGTGCCAATATTAGAAATCAAGAAGTCAAAAATCTTATTCCTAGATTATTAGACATTTCATAAGCTTATTCTACATGTATAATGTTGTCAGGTATCCAGTATTAAAGATTAGAGATAAGGTATATGATACGAATTAATTTAAGAAAAAGGAGATGTGCAGAAATGAGTTGAGAGGAAGAGAAGAAAGTTACAAAATTACAGAAGAATTGAGGAAGACGGATACAACTCCCTTTTCCTTTCATGATGAGGCTTTATATATAGAGCCTTACAATAACGTCTCTGCGAATACATAGGAAAGAAAATAGCAACAAGAATATGAAATCAAAAATAGCAACAAGAATATGAAATCAAAACAATCTCAAAGATTGTAGCTAACAATATTTTACTTATTCTATGAACAAAAATTAATTGAAACAGTAACAAGCATGTTGTCGCACTTAAGGCCCATGTGAAGTTCACATATCATTCCTTCCCCCTTCAGAAACCTTGTCCTCAAGGATGAAGCCGGGGTAAACTCTAACAAGATGCCACGTTGCTTCTCGTGTTGCATCTTCGACGGGGGCATCTTTCTATTTAACAAGGACTTCATTTTTTGGATGATATTTCTCCCTTTGAACAACCTGACAATCCAGAATTACTTCAGGTTGGGGAATAAGCGGTTGAGTATCTGTTAAGGGAAAAGACTGCTGTGGAGGCGTAACCACTGGTCTGAGATGCTTGCGAAGCAAACTAACGTGGAAAACATTATAGATTTGTGATACAGTGGGAAGAGCCAACCTGTAAGCCACGGGTTCTATTTTCTTGAGAGTCTGGTAGGAACCAAAATATCTAGGGAAGAGTTTCATAGAATTCCTAGGGGCCACCAAAGTTTGACGATAAGGTTGGATCTTAAGATATATATAATCACCAACTTCGAAAGAGATTTCCCATCAATGTTTATCCGCTTGGCATTTTATACGATTCTATACCAGAGAAAGATTTTGCCTGAGTTCTCATAGAGAGTGTCCCAACTACGTAGATGCTCATCAATGGCGTGCACACGAGATGTTCCTGGGACATACGATATCATTGTAGGAGGTGGTATTCCGTATACTGCTTCAAAAGGTGTGATCTTAGTGGAAGAATGGACAGACATGTTATAACTATATTTAGCCCATGGAATCCACTCCACCCATTTTTTTGGTTGATTTCTAGCAAAACATCTGAGGTATTATTCCAATACGTAGTTGACAACCTCAATCTGACCGTCGGATTGGGGATGATAACTAGAACTCATGCATAATTGTGTGCCTTGTAGTTGAAACAAGCTTCGCCAAAAGGCACTTAAAAATACCTTGTCACAATCACCAAAGATGGATGCGGGAATGTCATGTAATGGGACGATACTGGATATAAACACCTTAGCTACGGATGTAACAGTAAATAGATGCTTCAAGGGAATGAAATGTGCGTATTTGAATAAACGATCGACCACAACCATGATAACCGAGTATCCCTACGAGGAAGGAAGGCCTTCGATAAAGTTTATAGAGAAATCTGCCTAGATTTGAGTCAGATTGAGCAGAGGATAAAGTAAACCAATTGGTTACATGCACTCGATTTTGAAGCATTGGCACACATCGCACTGCTGCAAGAATTCCTTAACTGTTTGGTGCATGTTGGGCTAAGTGAATGAGCGTTTGATCCTGGCAAAGGTTTTGTGATAACCAAAGTGTTCATCTTTAGGAGAAGCGTGACATTCGGCCAATATAGTTGGAATCAATAAGGAAGCAGGGCTTAGGAAGATGCGATCGCGTTTGAACCAAACCCCATCTCGCTGAAGTAATGGTCATGGCTTGTCTTGATTTTTGTGTGACAGAAGAGATGTATAAAAGGGATCCTGTTGGAGTGTTGACCACCAATCAGCTTTGGGAACAGTTAAGGATAAAAATTGGAATTCGGTCATTCGTGAAAATGCATCAGCTCCCTGATTTTCATTCCCACACTTGTACTCTATCTTGTAATCATAGCCTAACAACTTAGGCAACCAACGAGCTCGGATAGGGTTAGTGATCCATTGCTCCAACAAGTACTTGAGGCTTCGTTGGTCAGTACGAACTATAAAAGGTTTTTCGAGCAAATAAGGTCTCCATTTTCATACAGCCGTGACTATAGCAAGCATTTCTTTCTCGTAGGTGGATAGTGTTAAGCAGGAACCTTTGAGTGCTTCACTAAAGAAGGTAATGGGCCGATTTTGTTGGATCAGAATGGCCCTAATTCCAGTATTACTAGCATCACTTTCAACTATAAAAGGTTGGGAAAAATCGGGCAAGCTTAATATTGGAGGAGACGTGAGAGCTATTTTCAGTTGTTGAAAGGCTTATTCTGCAGCAATATTCCAATTGAATCCACCTTTTGTCAAAAGTTGTGTTAACTGTGCTGCAATACTACCAAAATGGCAGATAAATTTACGGTAATACCCTGCTAGGCTAAGGAATCCTCGAACTCCTCTGGTCGTGGTTGGAGTTGGCCAATCTATAACAGCTTTGATTTTGGATAGGTCTACAGCCACTCCTTACACAAAAATTAATTGTCCAAGATATATAACCTGCAAAACTCCAACTTGACATTTAGATTCCTTAGCAAATAAACGGTTATCGAATAAAATGTCAAGGATGATTTGTAAATGTGCTAGGTGATCTTCCCAAGTAGTCGAGTATATCATAAAAAAAAAACAGAATGAATTTTCGAAGATATGGTTGGAATAAATCATTCATGAGGCTTTGGAAAGTAGCAGATGTGTTGGTTAATCCGAAGGGCATGACCACAAATTCATAATGTCTTCGTGTGTACGAAAGGCGATTTTTGGTATATCATTCTCTTCTACCCAAATTTGATGGTACCCAGATCATAGGTCTAGTTTGGAGTAAATTTTGGACCCATGGAGCTCATTCAAGAGTTTGTCTATCACCAGTATTGGGTATTTATCCTTTACAATGATTTTATTCAAGGTGCGATAGTCTACACAGAATCGTCAAGCGCCATCCACTTTTTTGACTAACAACACGGGCAAAGAAAATGGACTTCTACTGGGATGTATCAATCAGATTGTAACAGCTCTCATACCATTCTTTTTATTTTTGCTTTTTGATAAAACGGGTAACAATATGGACAAACATTGATTGGACTGCTATTTGGCTGCAGGGGTATGTGATGGTTGTAGGATCTTTTTGGAGGCAAATCGCAGAGCTCGACAAACACATGAGTAAATCGAGAAAGGAGTTGGGCTACTTCATTAGAATGCACTTGGACTCGGTGATCATCTTGGGCCAGAATTATTTGGAGGAATAGGCCGTGCTCTGGAGTCTACAAATCTCCTTATCTGAAGCTGCATCAAATTTCGCTCGTCTTAAGCTTTGGAGGGTGACATTCTGACCTTGCTCTTTGTAGCTTAGGGTGAGATTTTTGTAGTTCATTTTAATAGGTCTAAGCGTTTC
>JAVXUL010124424.1:0-16468 GCA_035590515.1 Trichilia minutiflora | reverse complement strand
CAGGTATACATTGTTTAAAAAGACAAGAATGCCCTTACCTAAAAACACGGGTGTGATACAATGACCCTATCGCCCCTTAAACCTAAGATTGAGGAAAGAAACCATCATCAATACAAGTTATTAGAAAATATCTAGATTTACCAATTAGAGGTATTTTAGTTATTTTACTGTCCAAGAGTATTTTTATCATTTTAACATAAGCCCCATACGAGTGTAATTAATGAGTAGAAGACATAATATTAAAGTTAAATATAAAATTAAAGAAGATTTGGAGGATAATTGGTTAAGTATGAAAAGAATTCCATTAAGATATCAACTGAACACTTGATATTCAAAGCTAAATTTTTATTAATCGAGATAGCCAATTAACTGATAGCCTTTTGCTACTTAAAAATGATCGAATAAAAAAAAGAGTGAAAGCAAATGTCAAATGAGAGAGAAAATAGCACCAAATATAGAGGAGAACAAAAACCAAAAGTCTAGGAACTATAAGCCAAAAACCACAGCCCAACCTGCCCACCACCTTACCCTCAGATAAATGCCAATTTTGATGCTAATCCTGACCAGAAATAGGTGATCGACACCTATCTGGTCTCCAATCATAGGACCAGTTATCATCATTTTTTGCAAAACGACGTCGATTATATGTTTATAACCTTGAAATTCTATTTTCACCCCCTTTTAGAATTTTCTTTTCTTCTTTAACTTTAATGGTATTTTGGTAATTATAAATGTTCATTCTTCTTCTTCTCTCGCTCTCTCTAACATTTTGCACCCTCTCTCCTCACCATAATCCTCTTCTCCTCTTGATTTCTTCATCTTTTATAGATTAATATTCTATTTTTCACTTAAAATCATTAGAACTCAACTCCCTTTATATTTTACTAGTTTTATTTTTCTGATTTGACTATGAAACAAACTTAGAGAAAGTTAGGGTTTACTATTTAATTAAGGGTTGCCTAAAACCAATAAGGATCAAAGCTTCTTAAGGTTAAAATTAACTCATTAATAAGATTTTTAGTATTTTTCTAGCATTGATTTCATATTTAGATTTTTTTATAAATTAGAATTTTACTGTTCAGTCAAAAATTTTATATAATTGTGGCTAACTAAGATAAGAATTAATATTTATATGTTAGAATTAGTAATTTAAGGACTCCCTAAATTACAGGAAATTAAATTTGATTTGTGAAAACTATATTAGACAATAAGTAGAGAGCTGAATTATGTTCAAATTATTGATAGCTATTGAATTATAAATTGGTCATAGGATTTCATTATTGAAAATCGAATAAATGATCGAAAATAGAATTCATTCCTATGGTTATGTATCAATTAAAAAACTCAAAGACCTTATACATAATTTGGCATATACAATATGTATTATTATTATTATTTGAGATATAGGAATTAATATAAATATTGATATTTGTAATTAGACATCTAACATTTGAAAGAAAAGCTCGAACTATATGAAGAATTATAAGGAATACGTATCCTTCCTACATATGAGTAGACCCTTTCTAAATTGTTTTCTATTTCTTTTAAAATATTTATAAAAACTTATATGTTTTTATTATTTTAGGAAGTTAGAAATTCTTTTGTATCCATGTTTAAAATAATTATTTATTTTATATTGTATTTTATAACTAAACAAAATGATATGTGATTGAAGTAATTGATATTAAGATTTGATGTACATTTTCCAATGTACATAAATATATAGATAGATAGATAGATAGATAGAGATAGAGATAGAGATAGATAGATAGATAGAGAGAGAGAGAGAGAGACATATTGATAAATGATTTTTTATATGATGATGATGATGATGATTTGTAAATGATCATTTGAGATATGATTATGTGTTTTACGATTGCATTTGAATTTGATTTGATATAATGATATGGTTAGAAAGCCAAATGTTTGATTTGTTTTATGATATTATAGTTAAGAAGGTTAGAACTATAGCTATAAAGTTATTTAGTAGTCTAGGTATGGATTGAGATAGTGGCCATACTAGGTAAGTTATATATTGACAGGACTGGTATAAGAAAGGTGATGACCTTATTTATGAAATAGTGACTTGTTAGGATGATAACATATAAAGGACAGTTACGTGTGAATTCACAAACTAGTTAAGGGCTAACATGGACAAAGTTTTTCACAAATGATTATGTTGTTTTCATGTGTGTGTGTGTGTGTGTATATATATCTATATATATATATATATATATATATATGTATGTATGTATGTATATTTGAATGTTTTTATGACATCATCATTGATTTAGTAAGTATGAGATAAATCACTGATAGTTAGGGATTTGCTCTTTGTCAGAGCGATCACTAAGAAAAAAGGTCAATCTATTGATTTTTCATATAAATAGACCATGATTGTTAAATAAATAAATTGTTTTCCATATTTTTCATAAATGATTAGTTTTAAACCACTTATATTAAAACATTACTTTTACTTGTTTTTAATTAATTGTTTTATATATATATTCACTGAGTATACTTTCGTATACTCACCCATCTCACCCTTTAGTTTTAGGTAATCCAGAGGATAACTAAACGAGGGAGTGGTTGTGATTATATAGAGACCTAGAGATTTAAGGTTTAATTCTCATACTTGACTCATATATTTATATTTAGAGTCTATTAGGAATGTTTTAATAATTGAGTATTTATTTGTTTGTGCTATTTGTAAAGAAATTATGAAATTATTTTTTTGTGTATATTGAGAATTTATTTATTTATTTATTGTGAAAAATGTATTAGAAGTATTGAGATATAGATTGATGAATGTGATGATGTTTATAAATGATTTTGATTTTAGAACGAATAAGATTGGATTGATGGAGATAATTAGATTTTGTATGAATGGAATTGAGTTGGTGAAGATGATGGATTTTGAATTGTTTGGAAATGTTTACAAACGTTTTTGAACTACTAAATACGTATTAATAATGCCTTACATGTTCTAAATGTATATTTTGGAGTATAGAATGTAAACTATAGGCCTATGACAGCTATCGTGTGTGAACTTCATGATCGAGGCATGACACTTTGGATCTTTTTTCTTTTCAAAATCCTTCGATTCTCCCTCTACTTTTTTTTTCCTTATTCCAGGGTAAACCCTTCAAAGCATTGAGAGGTTTAAGGATAGCGTCTTCTGAGGGCTTTTTGAAAGGGATCCCCTTTTCTTTGGGTCTCAAACCCTTATTACTCTTCTTTTAGAGGATCTCCTTCTCCTTAAGCTCTTTCATCTTCTTTCCTAACTCCTTTTCTTCCTCTTTCCCACAGGTGCCAGCCTTTTATTTTTTACTAATAGGAGGTCCCTTTTATCTCATACCACCCACTCTACCGATAACCCCTTGAAAACCTCTGAAAACTTGGTTTTCTTATAATCCCAGAGCCTTTGGTACCAGTCGTTACATAAATACAATAAAGGTAATTAATAAAACAACAAAAGGAAAGAACTAAGTCTAATGTATTGAGAAACAAAAGTGCACTCACCCTTGTTCACCCATTTCTTTTTTGGGTGAGCTTCCCTTATTTACACTAACTTTGACCATCCCTAACTTTAGTAGGTAATCCACTGAAAGGAGGATTCTTATATTGCCTAAAAAAAGCAACTTTTGCCTCCTCAACACTCGCTAACAAGTCAGACTGCTCCCTACCAACATCTATATAAAAATAGGTTGGTTTAATAACTATTGATTTAGTTTTTAAAATATTTTGATCAGATCAAGAATGGAAAAAATCTACTTGTATCCTTGAAGAAGATAGGGATTGTGCTTTTGCAAACCTTGTCCCAGTCTTTGGCAACAAAGAACTATATATATTTTTTAATTCTTATCACAAAAAGGATTTTCTTTAATCATAGAGATAAGTCCCAATTAGATCTTTAGATTATACTAGCTCAAGTACTGATTAGGTTTCTTTCACAAGCTATAGAGATATATGATCTTATCAAAAGTAGGCAATGAACTCTTCGAGTGAACCCACAATATAAACAACCCGATTAAAATTCTCTAACTATTAAGTGTCAATTAGTATAAGAGAATCCCAAAGATTTTGAAAACTCTAACAAAGTATAGCTAAAGCAGTAGCCTCACTCCTAAGAGTAACTGCTCTTTATTCAGGGCCACCTCCCTTACATGAGGAAGGCTGGGTCATCTTTTGGATCAAAAACCTAAGATCGATCTTTTTAAGGATCTTAAACAATTCTCAATAGGCTATAAGATCTGCTTCAGTTAGGCGAATGCAAACCTATTACTCTCATAAGGGACCTTGAGCCGATGTTATGTCGATATCGAGTTTTCCCTATCATCTCCTTCTTGACTACTAGTTGAGATATTGCTAGTAGAGTTTTCCCTTATATTTTTCCTGCAAATTAGATGAAGAAAACATGAGAGACTAAAATTTGTAAACAAAAACCATTTATCCAATCTTATTTATAAATGAACTACATTTAAATCAACAAAAATCCTATATACCTAGACTACCCATCATCTCTCTCATCTTATTTGCAAATAAAAACCATTCTCAAAGTAATAAATCTATGATAACTAAACATCAAAACTTATCAGACAATAGTATTTCAAAATTGAAAATCAGAGATTAATGAAACTTGCACATACAAAAAATAAAACTAGAAGTATAAAGAAGCTGTAGGAATTTGAGAGCTAAAGCAAAGGAAGTAAAAGGTTAGAAGGAGAACAAAGCCCTATATATAGGCCAATGGTTCAAATCCTAGCCATTAATAGAATAAAAAAACCTAAAGCAACCACGTTAGCATTAACATTGATAAGGTACTTAATAAGCAAGTAGTTTAAGTTAAGTCACATTGATAAAGCTGCTAAGTGAAGGATAGTACCTAGGAAATATGCAAAGACAGGTGCAAATGACTATCCATTAAAGACGCCATAAGGAGACAAATAGATTATTTGATCTGGGGGTGCTCAAGAAAACAACCTATTAGCTCCCATAGATGAAGGAAGACAACTAAAAAATAGAAAGGATAGCTGAAGATGCAGTGATAGCAGAACTCTTTTTCCCTAAATGATTCGGTTTCTCGAGTAGATAGGAAAGAAGATAAAGCAACATTAGCTGTATCAGCTACAAAATTTGATTTAGATGAGGCTATGTTTCTTTCTTTATTTATTTAATAAGAGAAAATGAATTTCTCCCCTACTTTTTTTAGTATTATCTCCTCAACCAATAGCGATTAACTTTTCCCTTACTTCTATGATTCCTATACCCTTACTTTTACCTTCAAGAATTTTTTGTTTAATACTGGGGGAACATATGTTGAGGGTAAAATCAGCCTTCCACTAACAATAAAAGTGAACACCTAACCATGTGATCAGGTGAACCTCTCATAAATCTTGACTCAAAAATTAAGGCATCATAGTAGAGCCACTTATAGTAGGTGGTAATAAACATCCATCCAAGTCATTATCTTAGACACATCATTGTTCGTGCCACGTGATTGGAGCATGGATCAACCCAGGTATCATGCTTCCAATGTTAGAGCCTGTTAAGATCACCAACTTTAAGCTAGTCTTAAGACCTTATGTATTTTTTCTTTAAGGTAGGATATCTAGTAACACCTAGGGGTACACTTAGACAAGACTTTAGGAGTTTCTTTGTCAAGCCAAAACCTTCATTTCTGGTCTATTCCCGACAACCAAAGATTGATAATATTAAAAATAGAAGTATGATAGTAAAAGACTCATGTTAAGTATTACAAGCTTCTCTTCATCCCTGTTTACATGGCACAATAATGTGCCAAGCAACCCATTATGTTAAAGTTATTCTAATTATGGATGTGTAATACAATGAGTATATAAGAGTCGACGAGCTTTGCAATACATACCGAATTCCTGTCATAAGTCATCCATCACCCCCATTCTCTGAAAAACCTATATAAAAAAACTTATAAGATACAATAGCCAATTTTTAAAAAGGAAATTGAATCTAATTGAAGAGATTGAAGAACTTTAGTCTTTGACTTCCATCTTTCTTAGTAACTACTATTCACCATCTTTGCATTCCTCCTTATATACATTTAATGGTAACAAAAATCATCGCTCTTTTATTCAATTTCTTGTTCTTTCATTCCTATTTGCTGTGATCTTGACCATTATTAACTTGTGTATTGATGTTTATTTGTTGGGAAGCCAACTTCACACTGAGCTCCTTTATGTTTGTAAGTTCACAAGTATAGATAATCGTTCAAACTATCGCTATGTGATATCTAAAGTCAACCTCACAACGTCCAAGTTAGCATGCTACTCAGGTAGAATTTGTACATCAATAATAATAATAATAATAATAATAATAATAATTATTATTATTATTATTATTATTATTATTATTATTATTATTAATCATAAGCCAATATATAAATATTCAGAAGATATCAAAATCATTGAAAAATTAAATAAAAATAACATAAATTGTATTATAAAATTATTGTATGTATGTAAACATATAACTTTACTATAACAATTAAATTATTAAATAACTAATGATCATAAAATTCTAATTTAAAGAAACTAGTCCAATAATTAGTTAGTTGAATAACATAAAAAGGTTCTTATCAATTTATCTTCAATTTGAATTTTAGATAATAACACATTTGACTATAAAATCAATACAACCAAATTTGATTTTAAAATAACTCTCTTTTACACAGAGTTTTGGTGCGACAATAAATTAAATAAGATAAGAGATTTTTAAAAAAAATGATGTGTAAAATATGATATTCAGACTTTAGACTAGAAATTAATAAAGTCCATAATATTTAAACTTGAAAAAAAAATAAGGTTTTAGATAACTGATCAAAATTTGCAGTTATGAACAAACATTACTTTTACTAATCATTATTTAATCAAAGAAAAATCATATTAAAGAGTATGAAATATTTTTTCTGAAACAAAAGTGAATATGAGAGAGAGTGCCTGATGAAGCAGTTCATGTTCTTATTGGTAAGGGTGGACATTTTCAAATCGATCTAATCCAAACCAATACAAACAGCAAAAATTAGCGATTGGGATTGGTTTGAAAAATTTATGGATCGACTAACGAATTGATATTTTTCAAATCGCTATTCGCGGTTTGAATTATAAATTGAATCAATTCCAAACCGTAAGTCAAACCGCTTAATATTATCTTATAAAATTTTTATTATTATTCATTTATCATCACAAATTATATATAATTTTCCTTCATATTTTTTATATAATAATAATTAATAAAGAAAAATTATTCATAAATGGGTTAAAAAAATTTCACCAAACTTATTCTTAAATGTTAATGAAAAATTATATAATGAATAATAATCAATTATTTTATATTTAATTTTATAATATAGTCCAAACTGCGAATCTAAACCGCTTTAAACTGTATTTTATAGTTTGGTTTGGATTAATTTGTAATATGTTAATGGATTAGATTGGATTGATTTATTTTCAAATCGCAATATACAGCTCGGTTTGAAATTTTATCTCAAACCAATCTAAATCGCATATACCCACCCCTATTTGTTTGTGTTCCAGCAATCTAGGTTAGCTTTATGTTGTGTTGGAGATTTAAAATTACAGATCCACTACTGGTCTGGTCTGGGAATATGTTTCAAAGTTCAAAAATAAACTCAAAAATTCATTTTTGAGCATTTAATATGTACAAAAAAAAATTATCCATCAGAAATTTATAGAAAAAAATTCATGTAAATCTGGGATCAACACAAAATTTTGATCCCAGTAATTGGAACGAATCGGTTCATTTGGATGTAATTTACCTTTCAACTGGTTATCTCATATTTAATTAATTGTGTATTATTCTTTATATGTACATTGTCGATAATTGTGAGGGGATCCACAATACAAGAATTAATCAATAACTCCATTTTAAAGAACGTTATACTCATTTTTTTAAGTTGATAGCTGCTTGTACGTTAATTCTGTGGGATATAATTGATTATTTTAATTATTTATCAATATGTAATTAAAATAACATCTATTAAATATGCTAATTTGTCATAGTTAAATGTTGAGATACAAATCTTATTATTAACTTTGTACACATCGCATTACTACTATATTTTTATATCAAATATTGTAATATCTCAGTTACACTAATTATGGTCATCTTGTTATGACATTAATTAACAAATTATCATAACAAGATAGAGCTAGTTAGGAGTTCTCTTTTGTCAAAAAAAGTAGGTAGGAGTTTGCTTTCTTGTTTCTTTTTTCCTTACATAATTTTTTTGGTTTTATAAAGAAAAGCAGATCAAAATTTTCAAATTTCCTTATCATAAGATGCATGAATTGACAACATCAACGTGTATATTTCATACTATTGGAGCATTATTACTCCATGAAGGGTTTAATTTCTACGCATCCATTTGATATCCAATAGCACACCTACACGCATGAAGAAAGCAACGTTTAAAAGATGGAAGACACAACACATCATAGGATATATATATATATATATATAGATATGGCATTTATTTAATTTGATCTTATCTTCTACTTCATCCATCGAGCAGCTATCATTGTTGTTGCAACCTGCATGCCTTCTACTCCTTAGCTTAGTATGCCTTTATTTTGATAAGAAGTTGTTATTTTGAAAATGTTATATATTAATTATTAATAAATAAAAACGACAACGAGTAACAATGAATAACAAATCGCCATTCGGTCTTCAACTCTAATAATATCATTATGGATTGTTCAATATATATAATTAATGCCGTACTTAACTATACAAGAAAACGACAACAATTCATTTCATCATTGTTAATTAATTCCCATACCCACGTTCCTATTCAGTCCTTAAAAAAGAAAAAAAGACGAAACCCTAGATTTTTCTTAAGAAATGAAAATAAGATCGAACCAATCCCAGAAAATTAAACAGAACGAGTTTCGTGGTAGTGGGAAGCATGCATGGCCCCAAAAGGAGTTTGTTCCCTTGTCTAGACAGTTAAGATCTATTCAATATTTATTGTGTGGAAGGGAAAGAGAAGATACATGGATGAATGCTTTAGTCACTCTCTCTTTAATCTAATTAATTAATTGTTTAGGAACGATGATTTTGATTGGAACATGTCAGGACAGCGGGCTTTAGTTTTATATGCAGTCCCATGTGATCGTATAGCTCTCAACAAATACACCAAGCCCGCACTTCCGCTCTATTAATTTCTATTGCATAGGGATTGGAAATTGAAAAGGGGCACATCCTCTTTGCCCCCACTAAAAATTAGCATTAACATATATACATACATATATATATATATACACACACACACATACATACTTACATACATGAAGCACGTGTGTTTCGTGTTTCAAAGCTGTTATATCTTCTAATTAATAGAAAATTATAAGAAAAGAAGATTAGTTGATTGGTAGATGGATTATATTATCATTGAAAATAAAAACTGCAATTTGACCTGGCCCTGTTCCTGACCCGTCGAAGGATATTATTTATCTATTCTCAAGCTAGCTAAAGAGCTGATTTCTCGCATATGTATATGTACACATTCATGGCGCATTCATTGCGCACAACATTAATATTTTCTTTCCCATTGACTAAATGGAACATGATGATAAAAAAGATAACGGGCAACAGTCCTTGTTCAAGACAATTTCAGTAGTGCTTTCAACAAATGAGTGAAACGTTTTGCATATGTGTGTGTCTATCTGTCTATCTATATATATTCTTGTTCTTTGAATTTGTAAAGGAAGTTAACTTTATCAAACATGGGTTTATACATTGAAGATCAAACATTATATTGACCGAATTTTGCAACTCATACATGACACGGGCAAGGAATAAACATTGCGTGCATATATAAATAGATTATATGTGACATATGGAAATTATTAGAATATATTGTTTAAACTGAATTATGGGCTTATACGCATACACGTATAGACTACTTAAAAAATACGTAGAGAAATAAAGTCTTTGTTAATTAAGAAAGTTTCCATCCTTAATTTAACAAGTCAGCATATCTATGTAAATATATGTATATAAAAGCAAATCGATCGATCATCTAGTTTCGCTGTAAAAGAAAATATATAAAAATGGATTTCATACTCTAGTTATTTTAATTAGTAGATCTAACGACGTGATTAGAGTGAGGTTTTGGGGATTTGGTGGTTTTCTCGGAACCAGACATGATGACTTAATTAGCACCCAAATTGTTTATAATTTGTCTTGATTGGTAGCTTAAATTCGCGAGTTAAATTCTCTAGAAAACAATTATCGAGCGATAGGCAATTCTTTGGCACATCTTCAATCTCGTGTTTCAATTTTCAATTTTCAATTTCAGTGCAACTAGATTTATGTCAACTAATTTGTAGACAATTATCACTTTCATTTTTTAGTTGAAGATATAATAGAATATAACTATTTTCAATGATCTGGATTTTTTTGTTGTTGTTATTTACAGAGAAGTAGGAGAGAGTGTTGGAAAAAAATAACTAACAAATGCAACAGATTGTACTCAAAAGATAGCTTAATTAATTTGGCATTTATCGTAAAAATAAAAGTTCAAAAGATCAATTTCTCTCACAGTAATTTTAAAGAATAAATTCTTTATTTGTTTTTAATATGAAGTGGGATGAAATTTAAATATATGTAGAAACTAAAGAAATAAATATAAGGAGTATTTTGATCCATTAGTCTATCTTTATCTTAAATAACAATAAAAATTTGAAATTGATTGTAGGAAACGCCGAAATAAAATTTCTAACTTTTATTGTAGGGCAATTCTTAATCACCAAGCACATATGGATTAATACAGTCCTACACTTTTTGTTATAATTTTTAGGAAAATTTACTCTTTTTTGAAATTTATTTCATGTCACCTTAATTTCAAACAATTAACATATGCATAAAATTAAAATTTCAAGGTTTCATTACTCTATTTAATTTCCAAATTCGGCCGACAATCTTGTAAAGATGTCAACTTTTATTCATAATACATTTAGCTTTAATCTTAAGCCTTAAAAAGTTTAAAACCTACGTGAGGGTTGACACCTAAATCATCTGTTTCCTTTGCTATCATATATTAATTAAACATCCACTTTTGTGGAGAGCCATGGCATGGTATGGGCCACTATTTAAATCAATCATATGTATATAATTAATGATAAAATTAACCTTAACTAATTAAGAATATTACAATATGCATATAAGAACTTTTCTAGTCTACTTTATTGAATGATAATGCATTAAGATTGGTTGTTTGTCGGTTGGCAATAACAACGAAAAGAAAGCATGAAATTACATGTCATTAGACAGTACTAAGCAGGCAATGACGATCTTTGCTTTCTATATGGGTCTGCTTGCTTATTAATGTTGAATTAGATGTTGATTACACATCACTCTTCGTTTTCCTTCTTGCTAAATGTTAGCTTAGCTAGAATAACCACATCCACAATCCATCAAAAGTAGTGCATAATATGGACCTTATTCATCTTGTTGAAAGTGTCTTTGCTTACAAAAAGTTCTTTCAGATGATTAGACTCGATCATGATGTATAATAGAATTTTGGGACAATAAAAATACAATTCAATGTGTGGATTTCTTTCCCTTTTTTTTCCAATTGTTACAATTGGCACTCAACTTCAGGTCAAGAATATTATAATACACAGGGCAAGCTGGGTGGATTAGTAAATAGAACATATACAAGAGTACAATTGACTCTTAAAAGTTGACAATTTTAGGCAAATAACTCATGCATGCCATCAAGTGATTGCATTAATTGATGGGATTTTGTAGGAATCCACTTGCATGAGAAATCTTTAAGATTTTATGCTTGTGAATTATAATCATGTTATCTTTGTGAAAATTATCTTTAATAAGGGGAAAAAAGATTAAAATATCTTGCTTATCCTCATTAAGGCGAATCATTAATTATCCATTTTTTGGTGGCAATTTGGGCCAGATTGCACTGGGGACACCAGATGGAATGGAAAAATGGATCACAGCAACCAGCTTAGGCCACGCTCTTGGCCATTTTTCTAGTACTTGAAACCTGCCATCCATCATGTAAAGAAGAAGTAATTGATTCCTTGCTGACCATGATCTGATCCACGTTGGTTTGGTCTAGCCCACAACATAATTAGTGTTCAAGTTTGTTCAATCTTCGATCAGGCTAACCTTCCTTACCCAAAGGAAAGTTGGGCTTCTTAAATAATAATGACTTGGTCCGTGTAGGACAATATATCAAGACCCAAAACCAAACCTGACCCCAGCTCCAAAACCATTTACGTAAGTTGATTACGTGATGATCAATTGATTATGTCCATTGTAAGTAGCCGTTTTGTTGATAGACATGAACAAACAAGTGCTCAAAAACATAAACAAATAGAAAAGCATTAGTGCACCATGCCAATTGCCATGCTGGACAAGACAAGATTGGATTAGGCTGGCCAACTCCTTTGCTGTATCTGTCAATTTTTTAAAATATATGTAAATTCGAGAGAGAGTTTGTGAAAAACAAATGCAGAGAGAGTATGTGATCTAATTAATCTCATTTACTAATTTGTTATTATTATTATTATTATTTTGTGAACTAATATTTCTAATACGTATATTATTTTAATAAAACTAAAATATTTTACTATCTAAAATAATATTATTTTATTTTATTTTAAACTATTTATTTAATAAAATTATCAGTTAAAAAATAAAAAAATTAAAAAAGTATTAAGAATATAAAAAAGAAATATTTTTATTTATATATTAAATTGAAGAAAATTTCCACCAAATAAATAGCTTTTGTTAGATATATTAGACTTAGATGATTGTTCAAAGTAACAATATTATATTTATTAAGGTCAATTTTATAGCAAATTATGTTGTGAGTATTTTTATAATAAAATTTTGTATTAAAATATAAATGTTCAAAAAATATTTTAAATTTCAAATAAATTCATTCATGGCATTTTTATTTGATTGTATCTTTTTATATCTTAAAATTTATTTTAGAATTTAAAAAATTGTATTCGAAATATAAAATTTTTGTATAAATTACTAAATATAAAATTATGTAATAGGATGATTATTAATTAATAAAAATATAAAATTAACAGAGAGAGCACGATAAAAAGGTCACTGAAAAAAGATGTCAGATGGATTAGAAATAATGATTATTTAAAGAGAAAAGGAAAAATTTGATCACTTATAAAATATTTTTACAAAAATATACATAGAGAAAAAATCTGTGTAAAATAAATCAAAATTTTAATTTTTGAACAAAAATGTCTTCAATGAGTTAATACAAAACTCTAACTAAATCTATTTAAGAAATCATATCATTTTAAAATTTTCTCAACTTCTTATTAAAATTTGGTGGAAACCCACATTGTGAACGGCTAAATTTATCATTTTATGATCGATAATTTGTTAAAACTATTGATTTCCTTTTGACATAACTCTGTTCTTTTAAATACATATCTATTTGATCTTATGTTTAAAATTTGAGAAAATAAATTTATAAATTATAGGTTATATGTGTTGCATTTGTGTTGAATTCATGAAAATGAAGATTTAGAAAAGATATTAGAGAAATTTTGGTTGAAAAATAGAGTTTTGATAAAATTTAAGTTATTTCTACGATTTTTGAGAATTAACTAGATTCTAATTAATTTTAAAAGTTTTAATCAATTTTTGAAAATTTATGAAATTCTGGTCAACTTTTAAGAATTGATCAACTTGATTAATTTCTTAAAGTTAATTTTCGAGAATTAACCAATTCTTGAAAATTGATCAGAATAATTTTTTAATTTTTTTAAAAATATTTATTTATTTACATATTATTTAAATTGTCTTTATTAAATTAACTTAAATTATTTTTTATTTTTTAAGTTATATTTTATTCTTTAAAACTTCCGAAGATAATCTAAAGGAATATTGGCAATATGTATGCTAATTTAAATTGTCTTTTATTTTTTAAAATATTTATTTTTTCATATATTATTTAAATTATCTTTTATTTAATATTTAATTGTATTTTATATTTTTAAATATGTGTTATTAGTGTAATTAAATTATTGACTAACTAATATGTGGTCAAATATATACAGATTTGATAAATAATACAAATTTGTTGTCTACAAGACATTTTATTAGATTTGCATTTACTTTATTAATTCATGATCTTATTGATGTAATTGTAATAACTTTGATTTTTGATATTATTAAGAAGAATGGATGTATTGTATTTAGATTTTGTGTTTTAAGTGATATTTTGTATTAGGTTTGCATTTATTTTATTGATCCGTGCACTTATTTTCATACATAAAATTATTATTGTAATTGATTGAACTTTTGTTTTGTTATATTATGAATAATAAATACTGTAGTTCATTTTTTAAATACACACAAGCAACTAAAAAATTATTATATATCTATAAAATAATAATAATAACATATCTACAACAAATATCCCAACTATAAATCAACTATCATCTTTGCTTTTGAAAATAAATTATTGGTTGCAGTAAAATCAAATTTAAGTTCTAATCCTAACTATTGTATAAATATATTTCAAAAGTATCATAGTTCCTTGATTCGGATGATTGATGAAAAATACCTTTGATTAGCTTAATAAATGTGAATTGTCATGCTTCTACCGAGACCTATACGTAATAATCATCATAAACTTTTGATATATATTTCATATTTTAGAATACATATTAAGAAGGCTTTAAGATATTTAATACAATAATTAAAAATTCACTTCAAATATCTCAAAATAATTGCTTCCAATCCAATTACTTCAAATTTTCAATCAATATCTAATCTATAATAAAATTAACTCATAAAAACTCAATCCATAATCCAATCATTTTAAAAATAATATCAATTCAAATATCTCATTCTTACCCTATTTTCTCAATCAATCTAAAAATTCAAATCATTTTGAAATCACAACGTCATCATCCAAATATTAGAGATATGTCCTAAAACCTATCGTGTCATATGGTTCAGAATTATATTTTCTTATATATATATCTTTTGTAATTAATTATAAATTATTTACGATTAATAAAATGATATTATTCTATCTTACATCGTATTCATTTGTTAATTTAATTCATTTTCTTTATTGATATGAGATATGTTCCCGTATGTATTATATGTCAAGATTCTTTCTATAAAGGGTTATAGATATGAGAACAGAATCATTGATTTAAATACATTCTAAACTTGTTCCCGATTGAGGTGATATGCATGACTAGTATGTTTTGTTGCTACCAAGGACTAGTATCGAGTGATAATAGTTGGGTGACGAGTCTCATATCACAAGAGTATAAACATGAGTACCACGTTGGTGAACGTAATATTGAACGTATCCGACTGCGATAGAATCACATGGGTGATTATCCACAGTCAATGATTCATTGCACAGCCATATTAGTGTACCATTAGTCACATCACGACTATAATCTACAGTGAGACATATCGTTCACTTGTGTATATCGTACTGGGCTAGCCACACATGGTGAAAGAAGCTTGTTGGCGATGTGTTATTATTATAGAGAGCAAGTGATGGTCAAAATGGAATCTGTTGGCTTAGATAATGGAGTTTGAGATCCTATGCAGAGCTATCATTTACGGGAACTGAATCTCTGGCCATAGTACTTGTGTTCTAAAAAAGGAGTTTTTAAATACATGGATCCCATTTATGATTGAGGTTTTGATCTTATGATCGAGTTAGGGGTTTGATGATTTTATAGCCTGCACTCAATCGAGAGTCGACAGTAGAGGGACACCTGAATCTTTAAGTATGATTATATGAGTTTACCTGAATCTTTATTTGTTGTGTTCTAGGGATTATAATATCTTGTTAGAGGTCATTCATGATCATTGAGCATTTCGGATATAAGGGGTTATATCGAAGTGATACAAACGAGTTCGTATTGACTCATGTTTAGTTCATGGTGAACTTAAAAGATCGTATACAATATCTAGTAGTTGATGATGGATAAAATAATGTCATTAAATTAGTTAATGATCTTTCGTATTGACAAAAATGATATTATTCTAATAAGTTGATCGGTAAGCAAATTTATGCTTTAATTGTAAAGAATAATGTTTTTTTTTTATAATAATGCGCTAGCACCCGTTGATTCGAAAATTATTATAGTATTATTGGAGACTTGAAATGATATATTTTGATATATCAATTAATAAATAAAATTATTTATTTATTAAATATAGTATCCATTATTGATAAATAAATTATTTATTTATTAAATATTAAATAAATGCTATTTTATTTAAATAGATACTTAAATAACATATAGCACAATGATTGTTTGTCAAGTGTCATAATCCTAATCCTTACTTTTGATCTAATGACCAAGAAAATTTCATAATTATTAATTATGATAATTAATAAAAATAGATCATATTTATTTTATTTAAT
>JAVXUL010124384.1:0-16471 GCA_035590515.1 Trichilia minutiflora | reverse complement strand
ATATTTGTTTATGATTTCAGCCTTACAAGTTCTTAGTAAGCGTTCTGGACCTAAGGAATGCTTATTAGGAATCTGTGACGGTTGTCACAGGTGGAACCCTGGGTCAGGGATGTGACATGGACACTTTAAAAGAGACTGCCTGAAAAGAAAGAAGTTAAGCTCAAAAAGATTAAATGGAAACAAACTAGAAGCTGTTGGATAGTGAAGAGGGTGTTTATTGGCTATCCAGAAGGAGTGAAGGGCTAAAAACTGTAGTGTCAAGATAGAAATGGGGGAAAATGCATAATTAACAGGAATGTTAAGTTTATAGAAGATGAGCTGATACATAGTAGATTAAAGAGGTATGAAGGAACAAACATAAATTCTGGTAGTATAAGGCTTGAGGTAGAGCTTGACTTACGAAGTTAAAGGTCATTAAACCTCGAGTTCAAAAAGGAAGAGTTCTAGAAGAGAAACAAGATAGTAGGGAAACTAATAGATAGCAAAGAGACTTGGAGGATTATCAATTGGCTAGAGATAAGGCCAAGAGATAGACTAAACCAGCAGAGAGATATGATTATAATGATTTAATTGCATTTGTTGTTCATGCAGCTGAGAAAGTAGAGCCAACTGAACCTGTAACAACTGAAGAAGCCTTGCAAAATTCAGATGTAGAAATGTGGTATTAAGCTATGGAAGAAGAGATGCAACCATTGATGAAAAATGAAACCTAGACATTGGTAAGAAAGCCAAAAAATAGGAGGTTAGTAGATTGCAAATGAAATTTTAAAAGGAAGAAAGAAATAGATAAAACTCACAGGTTTAAAGTTAGACTTGTAACTAAAGGTTTTATATAAAAAGACGGCCTAGATTATATAGATGTTTTTTCTCTTGTGGTGAGACATGCATCAGTAAGATTAATCTTTGTATTAGTTATTATTTATAACCTGAAACTAGAACAAATGAACATTAAAATAACCTTTCTACTTGGTAATTTGGATGAGGAGATCTATATGAAGCAATTAAGGTGTTTTGAAAGACAAGGGAATGAAAACTTGGTATGCTTGCTTACAAAATCCTTATATGAACTTAAGCAATCTCCAAGATAATAGAACTTGAAGTTTGACAGATTTATGGTTGGAATAGGCTATACGAGGAGTGCATTTGATCATTATGTGTACTTTAATGGAAGATGTTTGAATGATATGGTTTTCTTACTACTTTATGTAAATGATAAGCTATTTACCAGTAAAAGGAAAGACAAATTACTTGAATTAAAAACTCAATTATTTATTGAGTTTGAAATAAAAAACCTAGAAGAAGCTAAAAAGATTTTAAGTGTTAAAATATGAAGAAACATGAGTGATGGATGGTTGAAACTATCTCAAAAGAAATATGTGTAGAAGGTACTTCAGAAATTTAGAATGAATGAAGCAAAATATGTGAAAGTTTCTTTGGTTGCTCACTTCAAACTCAATAAAGATCAAGGGCCAAGTATAGAACAATAGAAGGAAGAAATGAGTGTTATCCCTTACTTCAGTGCAATAGGATGTATAATGTATGCAATGGTGTGTTCACGGCCAGACTTAATTTAGGCAACAAGTGTAATTAGCAAGTTTATGACAAATCCTAGAAGAGCACACTGGAATGCAGTGAAATGGGTGCTAAAATACATAAAAAGAAGTCTGAATTATTATTTATGTTATTCAAATGACAATACAACAAATGATATGATCAGAGGATATGTAACGAACATGGATAGAAAGATTATCTTCTAGTCTTATTTTTTTACTAAAAGGGTGTGCAGTAAACTGGAAGTTTTCTTTGCAACATATGGCAACTTTATCAACCACTGAAGCTGAATACATGGCCATTGCAAAAATAGTTAAATAAGCTCTTTGATTGCAAGGTTTTGCTATTGAGATCAGAATTTTCAATCAATGTCCTGTAATTTTTTGTGATAATCAGAGTTCAATTCATCTTACCAAACACCACGTGTTTCATGAAAGAACTAAACATATAGATGTACGGTTTAATTTTGTGAGGGATATGCTTGTAGAAGGAAGGGTGAGATTGCTAAAAATCAAAACTGAAGAAAATGGAGCAAATGTGTTGACTAAAGTTATATCAATTAGGAAGTTTGATCATTGTTTGAAAATGATGAATAGAAGCTCTCTTTGAAGGCTACAGGAATACATGAGCAAAAGTATTTGTTGTTAATACTTGCAAGTGAATAACAAAGAGTTTAGAGCATATAAGTGGAGGATATAAAACTTGTATGAAGGTCTATAAATTGTAGGAAAATTTATAAGTGATCAATGTATATATATGTGTGTATGTCTACTGGATAAGGAAGATTCAACTCACAGCAGTACAATTCTACTTAATATTGAACAAGGTGGAGAATTGATAATGTGATCCAATATTATGCAGATTGCTAATGGACTAGAGTGCAAATTATTCTGAACCAAAATGCAAAGTTTGGCAATTTGTTTATTAATGGTAAACTTGTCATTAGGGTAGAGAAGATCGTTAGTTAGTTTTCTGTTGGTTCTGTCAGCTGTAGATACAATTGTGATTGTAGAATAAAAAGTATAAGAGTTCTGTTCCTAGATGAGAGGATGAGAATTAATAAAAGTCCGCTTGAAAAATTTCTCCGAGTTTTTCTTCTGTGTTTTTTATCTTTTCTCTTGTTTTTGTTGATAAAAAGCTTATTGAAAATTGATCTTGCAAGTCTTGTTTGTAAAGAAAGATCGTACGTTTTGTTTAGCATTTGAAGAGGAAGATTGCTTTATGCAACTTTGTGTTTGTGTAACACATTTTAAGATTGTTTTTCTAGTTGTCACTTTTCTCTTTGATTATATTAATATTTGAAGAGAAGAAAAAAAAAGAAAAGAAAAGTAATTGATTTATCTAGAAAAACAGTGAGAATAAGGAATGTAACCTGATAAAAAATGTATTGAGTTGAGCAATTCAATTTTCTAAGCAACTAATCGAGAGGTTTGAATCGAGTTTGTCGAATAGAGAGATAATCTTAGTAAGTGTACAACTTGAAATAATCAGTCCTTTGACTTTTGAATAGGATGATTTTATGTTAGGATTGAGTGTTTTAATTTTTGTATTAAATATTTTTTTATATCATTTACATATATTTTAATTTTTATATTAATTTTCATATTTTAGTTTTTTTTTTTAAATTTTAAATAATTGTTCATGTGACAATAGTAGTCAACTCCTTATGAAAATATCTTCCAAGTAGTGTCCTAAGATAACAAATGTCTTAAAAAATTAATGAAATGAAAAATTTTGAAAAAAAAAATGTTTTTCAACTTTTTTATTTTTCTAGGAAAATATATAACATCATTCAAAGCTATTTAAACTCCTATCACTAATTTTAGATAATGCGTTTTATAATTTTCAAATTTTATGAAACATATTTTTCTTGTAGATGTATAATGCTTGCAGATTGGATGACATTCGGGAGTTAATAAATTTAAGAAATCATATAATATTGCTACACTATATCAGTTTATATAAAAAGTATGATTGTCGTAATTGTAGAAGTTGTACAATATTTGAAAAAAGTTCAGATTGAATAGGCACCACCATGGAACCTCTTTATTTGCCTGAAAAACTTATGGACCGACTTTGAACATCCCAGAAACAAAGGCAGATCTTCGAAATTTAGTTCTCAAGCATTTTGAATCTTTTTCTTCTCTGCTCTGTTTTTTCATCCCCTAACATGAATCATAGACTGGAGGGAGCTATTGATCTCTCCTTCTTATTTCTTTTGAAGAGGAGAGGAGAGGAGAGGAAAGGGAGCCAATGGAGTTATGATATCATAGCAGTTAAAAGGTAAATCATCTCTTGGTGTTTTTCAGAGACAGGAGGCAAAATTAATAATAAAATAAAGCCAAAAATAACCCATACTCAGGTACATGAACTACCTAAAGATAATAAACTATGTGATAAAAAACAAGCTTCTTGATAGATACACGCCAGGAAAATATTAGAACAAGGAAGAACAAAACTTCATCAAGTCCTTTGAATCATCATTTGAATTGATCCTGTCCGTGATATTTAGGATAGTTGCTAACACCCCTACGGCCAACAACCACAACATAATACTTCACTAGAAGTGTTCAAAAATTTTTTATTTGAAAAAGAGAGAAAGAAGAACACATCACCATCTTCATAAAGATCTCCACAATCCAGAAAGACAAAGACTGAAGAAGTAAAGAAAATACATACTTCCAACATTAACAAGAAAAAGCACAAATTTCATAGAGATACTGCCTGTGTTGAATTCACACACAGGTTACCAACCGGAATCAATGGTTCAGATATATGATTTGTTTACATCCTCTTTTTATTCATTTTTTTGACATTCCTTGTGTCTTGGTGGTCTTGTGATTCAGGAGCAAACACAAGAGTTTATAAAGAATTTATGGTAGACAACCAAACTTGTGAAACTAGCCTTGTAACTCCAGGCGGTTCACTGAATTGTAGAAAAGTAGAAAGAAGATCATTATTATTGATTCAAATTGCAAAACATGAATAATCAAGAAAAAAAATTTCCAAGGCGATAAATTCCCATCCAAGGAGGCCATTTACTTATCACCAAAATGATCATTTATTGCAGCTAACATTTGTGTAATCAGTGTAACGTAACAAGAACATAACTGACAGTTAAATTTAATTCTATAAAAGACTTAAAGCAAAATTCCACGGCAGTAATCTTGGTACCTTAATGATCATTTATTGTACTGGTGCCCAATTAAGTGGTGAAGCAGCACATCAGCAGTAACACTGACATTCAAGCTCCCCACAGTCACAAATGACCGGAACTGTTCAGTTGAAGGCCCATAATGTATGTACATCAGGAGTGGTATCATCAACTTCTTCAGCAGTTACATCAACAGGAACGTTTCCAGGGATCCTAACCAAATGGCTACATGATCTCTCAACCAAAGGTCTAATCCAGTGCCCTCGCTGCCCAAAACAAGAATAGTTGGTGGACCAGGAGGAACCTCATTGAAGGCAATTGCTTTCGAAGAAAACGAACCTCCAAGAACTCGCCAGCCATTTTCAGCTGATGATACCAAGAGCTGCATCATATTGTTGCGATACCTCAGCTCCATCTATTCAAGTGACCCTGCACTTGACTTGCTCCCTGAAGTTCCAAAAAGAAGTAAGCAGGCTAATGATGGCCACCCAAATTCTGAGGATCCACGACCTCATCCAATGCTTCCCAAAAAGAGTCTTAATCTTCCTCAGTTGAAATCGGGTCCAATCTTTTATTTTTGGAGATGCATCAAGAACGAAGCCTTGATGAGGGCAATTACGAACAATCATGTAATTTGGAGCTCATGCTTTGAGGCTTCGTTTACGCTTATACCAATGTTTTCAGCCATCTTCAACACTTTCTCAAATCCTTTCTTGTCCTTCCTCTTCCTATATTTGCTGCTTAAAGACGATCCTTCTTGAACATGGTGCATAAAATTCTCTTCTTTTAGCTGACGACAGGCCCTACTCCATATAACCCTTCACCGACCATCTTATGCAGTAGCCTCTTTCCATGTCTTTCTACCACAATTTACTTCAAACCAATCTAATTTACTTCAGGCAAAGCACGATTTTTAAATTAATTTCAAATAGCAATCAGGTAGATCCATGAAAAATAACTTATTTTTTTAATATTATATAATTTGGATAAAATTTTTCAAAATATATTAATTAAATTGATATAATCTTGTTTGATTTATTTAAATCATGAAAACTCAATCAATTTGAATTGAATTATTAACAACTATAATAGTGTAAAAAAATTTAAGGAAATCGAAAATTTGTATTAATAATTAAAAATAAAATATCTCATGGCTGCTGTTACTCCAAGGACTTTTTCGTCAAATTATTCAATTGCCGAAACGAAAGTACAAAACCTAGAGGTGTCATTTAAAACGACTAAAACCGAGTAAAACCCCTCAAAGAACTCCGACCGGCGACCATTCCTTACTTCAAAATCAAAGAAAAACTTCGATGGGAACTCCTGAGACTTCTCGAGAACCGTGCCCAGACCGGATCCTCGACGACATTGGTGGAGCCTTCGGTATGGGAGCCGTGGGAGGGTCGGCTTTTCACTTCCTCAAAGGAATATACAACTCACCTAGCGGTACGCGCCTCGTTGGGGGAACACAAGCCGTGCGCATGAACGCGCCACGTGTCGGAGGAAGCTTCGCTGTATGGGGTGGTCTTTTCTCGACCTTCGATTGCTCCATGGTCTATCTCCGCCAGAAAGAAGATCCTTGGAACTCCATCTTCGCCGGCGCCGCCACCGGTGGCTTCCTCTCCATGCGTCAGGGACTTGGCGCCGCGTCTCGATCCGCTCTCTTCGGCGGTGTTCTTTTGGCTTTGATTGAAGGAGCTGGGATAATGCTCAATAAAGTTCTTAGCGGGCCGCAAAATATGCCGATTATGATGGAGGAGCCAGAGCCGGTTCCCGGTATGGTCGGCGGGCCGGGTTTGCCTCCGGGCTTTTCGGGACAGCCCGTACACATAGAAGCATCAAGTTCTTCGGATTCTGGTTCAGGTTGGTTTGGAGGGTGGTTTGGTGGAGACAAAAAGAAAGATTCGGCGACAAGTGGTGGAAGCAAGACGGAGATTTTGGAGAGTTTTGATGCGCCTCCTGTGCCCACTTTTGAGTACAAATGAAGCATGTCTTAAAATGAAGAGATTAGAAATTTCAATTTTTAGGTTTAATAAGTTGTTAGAAGGTGTGATCTCCATGATTTATGCTTAACGATTGAAATTATTGTATGCCATGCCATGCTTATGGTTTCAGTCTTATAATTTTCGAAATGGTTCTGGATATATAGTGGCAGCTTTGTATAATAATTCAGATGGAATCTGTAATTTGGAGCTCAATTTTGACAGAGTTTATGCCTTAATATGTTAAGTATTCTATGCAATTTTATTCTCAAAGCTTCTGAAGCTAAGGTTTTATATTCTCATCTTTGAAGGCATACGTGGAACACAATCTCTCATTTTCTATTACACCATTTTATCTTGTATATGAGTTCTTGAAATCTATATTTGTATCTTATACAAATTTTGCTTCATTTCTTTATCCATTTTCTTGGTTGAGTTTTCCGTCTTCTCCTCATTCCTTTTTTGTTTATGCGGGATTGATGAATTTTGTGTTTGTAATGACTGAAACCGGAAACTTTTGGCTGGAAAATGTAGGAAGTGAAGCAGTTTTTTAAAATGATTGTCGTGAATATTAAGTGCTTGCTTTCAGATATTAGGTTATGTGAACATGTTGGTAGGTGGTATCTTTTCCATCAAATTGTGGATGTAAGATACCACTCTTTTGATTTTCACTTGTTCTATCATAATGTGTTTTTTCTGTATCTTTTAAGTTGGAAAACTTTTGTGCTTCGGGTTTGATCTGACTCTGTGCACCTTTGGCTTTGTCTGCTCTGTTAGCTTCCTGATTTTAATGTGGGTGGATATCATACCATTGAGTCGGTATCATTTAGCCATTTGTTAGAGTTCATTCATTTCTTTATCTGATGTGTGTCTCTGTGTGTGTGTGTGTGTGTGTATGATACATTTAAGCTCAGAGAGAAATATTTTATCGCTCTTTGTCATATTTGATGTAAGCTTGATCTTTAATGGATTGAAGCTTCACAACCATGAGTCGCGGAGCTATTTTCTAGCAACAACTGAAAATATTTTTGACCTATTATTAATAGTTGCCATGAAGACTATCTTACAAATGCTTGTACTTTGAACACATTTAACTCGTGATTATGATTAATATGCTTGTGCTGCCTTTTTTAATCTGTTTAGGCAGAGGATTCTAGGGATGTGTAATACTAATATAGATTGGATTTATACTATGTTGTAGTACCTCATGAATTTACGATTTGGGTGCACCAGGTCTGATTAAGGTCCATTTGAATTGGTTTTCTTGCAACTTTATGTTTTGTTCCTACTTGATTTCTACCTTTTGTTTCGTGGATGTTATTGATTGATTGCAATTGAATTCTTAGTATCGTGATTGCTTCATCAAATCATGCATCCTAAGTTTTGAGATTTCACAAATAGTTGTTAGAAAACTTAGCAGGCATGATCTACTTACTTGACATGACATTTCCATGCATTAATTCTGGATCATGCCCCATTGGTTAACTTTTTTAAATCGGTACACAACTTAGCATATTACATACTTTTGACCATGGATTTAGTTCACTCAACATAAATGTCTAAGAAGTATACACTCCTAACTCCTTTATACTGACCACCAATATGCAACCTTCTATTGTCTCAAGTAAAAGCTTACGTCTGGAAATATTCGAATGGGTATATTTGTTTGAATTAGCATGTAATGATTCAAACGGATACCGATTTGATTTAGTTGCATACTCTTCCATCGAAATCATTTTTCTTTTCTTTTCTTTTTTTAATTTTTTTAATTTCATCCAGTCAAATAATTATTTGTTTTGTGATTTCTGCATCTTTATGTTTTTAAGTCAAGCCTGCGAATCAGTTTCATCCCGCTGGTTTCAATTTTTTGCATCTTCCGATGGTAATGCTCAAAATTAGGCTACAGGGATTTACTAATACACATCAAAAGATTTTATGTAGTGTTTTAAAACTTTTAACTAAGATGTTAACACCTATAGAAATTTGAAAAATAGAAAAAACATTAACATTGATACATAATCAATGTGTTATGTTTCAGGTGAATCTTCTTGCTCCTATTTTCTTCTGTAAAATACCCTTCGAAAATTATAAAGACTAAATTGCCCCAAAGTGACCTTGAAATTGAATCAAAATTACGATTTTATCTAATCCGGAAGAATATGGTATATCGATAATTCCTTTGACACCATTGGCCATGCCACTGCAATTCCTAACGCGCTCCCGTTCCTCTCACTCCTTTTCTACTTCTGTCGTTACCCTCTTCCGTCGAACTATGACTACCGTCACAAATAACGAGCCCATCAGCCCGGCAAATACCCGCGTCGGATGGATCGGCACTGGTGTCATGGGACGATCCATGTGCGGACACTTACTCCAAGCCGGATACACTGTCACAATCTTCAACCGTACCGTCTCAAAGGCTCAACCACTTCTCGACATGGGAGCCCACTTGGCAGATTCACCTCACACCGTAGCTTCAAAATCTGACGTCGTTTTCTCTATCGTTGGTTATCCATCGGACGTGCGACACGTTCTTCTTCATCCCACCTATGGGGTCCTCGCCGGTCTACGTCCTGGAGGAATTATCGTGGACATGACAACGTCAGAACCCTCGCTCGCCTGCGAGATATCCGCCGCCGCCGCCTCAAAACACTGCTCTGCGATAGACGCTCCGGTCTCAGGCGGAGACCGAGGTGCCAAAACTGGAACGCTTGCAATATTCGCTGGAGGGGATGAATCCGTAATTCAGAAAATAAATCCCCTCTTTACCCTAATGGGGAAAGTTAATTACATGGGCAGCAGTGGGAAGGGACAGTTCGCCAAGTTAGCAAACCAAATCACGATTGCTTCGACGATGGTTGGATTAGTGGAGGGAATGGTTTATGCACACAAAGCAGGGCTGAACGTGGAATTATTTTTAAACGCAATATCCACCGGAGCAGCAGGGTCGAAGTCCTTGGACTTGTATGGAAGTAGGATACTGAAGAGGGATTTTGAGCCAGGTTTTTATGTGAACCATTTTGTGAAAGATTTAGGGATTTGTTTAAAAGAGTGTCAGAATATGGGGCTTTCCTTGCCTGGGTTGGCTCTGGCTCAGCAGCTTTACTTATCTCTCAAGGCACATGGAGAAGGCAATTTGGGTACTCAAGCTTTGATTTTGACTCTCGAAAGGCTTAATAACGTTTCTCTTGAAAATGTACCTGCATCGCAGCCATCGGCTTAAATTGGTAAATGATTTATATGCATGTGTAAGCTTGAATTAATGATCTCAGTTCTGTTGAGAGCTGCTGTATTTTCTTATTTCTTGTTGCTCTTTTATTGGCATATGATTTCTCTACTATGATACTTTGAATCATGTTATGTCATAATAGGATGGTCAACTTATCAGTTTTGGGTAGATTTATGGATGGATGAATTGACACTAAATTGTGAGGCCAATGATGTCACAAGAATGCTAAGATTCTTATAGATTCAACATTGTTTTTGCGAATCATTAGAGGTTTGCATTTGTATTCGTGGACGCATGAACATATTTATGTCTGGATGAGGCCAATGATATCATAAGAATGCTAAGAGAATATCATTGTTGACATTGTTTGTCTTGGTGACTGTTAATTTATCTCGTGTTGACAGAGTGAAGATTGTGATGACTATGAGACTTCAAGATTCTTATAGATGTTTCATTGTCCTTGTATATTGTATTTGCATGGCATACCACATAAATAATCTTTTGGATTGATGATTTTTTTTTTCCACATATATGCTTACAACCAGAATTGATTGTGTATGTTTGATGTTTAAGAATTTTAGTGACCATAACATTAAGACTCCATTTGGTATTGTGGGTGGGTAGCTTTTACGCTACAGGTGCCATTTGGATGCTAAATATTTATGTAAAAATATGTGGGTTCTACTAGAAGTTCATATTACTAAATACTTTTCAGTTTTGCTTTTAAAGCATAACACAAGCACCATAAGACCAATTAAAGCCTAAATATATAGTCACAACATTGCAAGTGTTGGCCTTATTGCGAGTATGTTGGTTTTTTCGCTGTGAAAGAGTGTTAGACCTGACTTGATATCATAGTCTTTGGAAATGAATATAACTGTAGGACTTAAAGGGTTGCTGTATTTTAGAAGCAGTTTAGTCTAAAGATGAAATCAAGAGGGGGAAATTTATTAATTTATCTTTTAGCTACTAATTCTTTGCTGTGATTCCTATTTTCTGTCAAAGAAATTTTGGGTTACTGTGTTTTAGAAGTTGTTTAGCCAAAAAATGAAATCAAGAGAGGGAAATTTATTAATTTATCTTTTAGCTACAAATTCTTGGCGGTGATTCCTATATGCTGTCAAAAAATTTTGCAGGTCCAGATCAAAAAACCAATAGGGGACTTAACTATAACCTAACCTGATCAATTGTTGTCCATTTAATATTTCTTACTACCTTTGGAGTTAACAGTATTGCAGTTAAATGCTTGTTTCATTAGGTTTAAGAGGCAAGGGTTAATCTATGTTCATAATTTCTTGAAGTTGTCTTAGCAACTGCTCAAACTTTTTCTTTGATCTTTCATTTCCAAGTTTAATAGGAAGCTGTTAAGTACTTGTATTTTAAAATTACTGAAAGAAAATTTTAAAGAATTTTGCAAGCTTTTGATATTTTATTGAAAAGTATGTGATAGCCTTCTTTCCATGTGGGATTGCTTGGGAACTACAGGTGGGATTGCCTGCCTTTAATGCGTTCTCTATTTTTGTAAGTTTCAACCGTTTGGCCTATTATGTCTGGCATCTAATAACAATAAACAAAAAACTCGATCACCTCACCTCAATTTTCCATTGATCTAGATCGTATATTGATCAACTACTTTAATCTAAGTTTATGTTGCTGAGCATAAGATCTCATACAATAGAGTTGGCCATTGTGAGTGGCGTACCAACTGGCAGTAGAGGTGTTGTGTCCATATACTCTTATTACCCTTTCATGGACCAAATGAGGTCCAGACATGCTACTTCATGAAATGGTTCCACCGTTTAGATAAAACCTTTCTTCTTTATCGATTGGCTGTACGTGTTAGTTGTTGCATCAGTCATGATTTTCTTATCTTGAAAAAAGTAAGTGTGTGTATTGGAGTTTAAAGAAAATTATTTTTGTTATGTTATACCTGTAATCTTTTCTACATGCATTTTACTGTGCTTATTGCTTCAGAAATCTTTGCTTATCAAGTAACGATCAAATTTTGTTCATACCTCGCTTATTGAGTCCACTTGGCGACTGCTATATGTTTTTTTTTTTCCTCTACAAGAAGAAATGAAATTTTTCTTAAAAGAAGCTTTGTATGTGAGAGCCTCTTGCTCATTAGTTTTGTTAATTAATTGTTGATATAACCCAGTTTCCATTTTCTATCTTGTGGAAAGGAGTGGGAGCGTTGTTAGAAATTAACAAACGTAGAATTGACTGCATTTTGAGTACTCAGGAAAGCAGATGAAAAGTTTTGTATGGGGTTCAAGTGGTACTGGGTGATGATGCATTTCTTGGAAATTACAATTCCGGGAAATTGCAAGTTAATATGAGAGAAACCTTGATAAATTTCAAACACGACACCAAATTCATTAATGTATAGAAAAAGGGTTTGGTAATTATTTTAATAATGAATAAAAATAATTTTTTTTTCTAAAATGACCGAAAGAGATAAGTATTAGCTGAAAGGAAAGGGAAAGATAAGTGTGGGAAAGAGTTAGGTATACGAGTTTAATATCTAAAATCGAAAAATAAATCATAGAAAAATCAAACAAATATTTAAATAATATTAATTTATTAAGATCACATTTGTATTAATTATTAAAAAATAAAACAAATTATTGAGAATGGAAAGGAAATTATAAACAAAATCTCCATTTTAAAAATTAAAAAAAATAGAATATCACCATGTGTGATCTAGAGAAATGGAAGAAGATGATGGAATGTGATTTAAAATGAAAGGAGTTGAAAAAGTTTTCGAAGGCATTTAAAATAGTTGATAGGGTTTGTTATTGTAGAAGATCTTATAATAATTACTGTTATTATAGAAATTTATTAAATTTTCAATTTCATAATGGATTAAAAAAAAACCCATTAAATTCAGGTGATACATGTTGTGAACTCTTACTGCTTGCTTACATTTGAATTATTTTATAATTTTGTGTTGTTAGATTTTCATTTTGGACATCAATCCAAATCTATCTTAATAGAAAAAACTTCTGTGCATAAAGAGATGAGAGAGATTCGTAAAATTATTATTACCATTTTTGTAATGTTGATATATGACAACAAAGCGTAAGAGCCTCGACTTGCAAATAAGAGGAGCCCATAACAATACGTTTCTGTAATTAAAAAATCAAATAAAATCTGACCCAATTTTGTATCTCACATCACATATGACGTTAGGCCTCATCCAGAAGCCTAATAAAGGCTCGTATCTTTTTATTGGAGAGAGACTAGAATGTGGGTCATTTTGATAATTTTATATCAAATTATTTTATTGAAATTTATTTGATGATACCAATGAGAAATAAAATCTTCTATATTTTAAAAAAAAATGAATTTATATTTTTTCTTTTTATAAATACTAATCGAAATAATATTATTATCTAAATAACATCTATTCAATAATTATTATTTATTCAGTTGATGTTAATCTCTTAATAAAATTATAATTAATCATATATGAATCTTCAGTAATTGATCGTTTATAAATTTTAAATTTTTAGCAATTAAATAATAAATTTTTTCAAAAAAATAACTATATTCCCCTGTAATTTAGTGACAAAAATACACCCAAATTAAAATTAATTCTCTCTCACATTTCTTTTGTTAGAATTTTTCGCTCCTTTTAGAGTTTAAAAAGATATAATAATCTTTGCAAAGTAAAAAAATTATTGATAATAAGAAAAATTACAATCAATAACTAAATAAGTATAATAATTCGTTTTATTTCCTAATTATTATAATAAAATAATTTAGAAAATATTAAAATTAATTGTAAATAAATAAAATCAACTAAATTTCCTGTAAAAAAAATTCTGCTAATAACTAAATGAATATAATGATTCTTTAGTCCACTAATTATTATGATAAATAATTTAAATAATAATAATAATAACTTTATTTTTTTATTTTTAAACGGACGATGGTGGGGGTGGCGGCGGCTAAGATGGAATCGAATCCTAATGTGCAAAATCGTCAACGTATTGATATTGTACAAAATAAAACATAAAATGAAAGCCTGATATATAAGAATTTTAGACACATGCATTGCAGAGAATCCGAAAAATTTCTTTGACATCAAGATGGGATCAGATTCTAATGAGCAAAATAGCCCGTGTACCGATATTTGAAAAAAATAAAATAGAAGCCTAATATATAAGGACTGTAGACACGTAGATTGCAGAGGATCCGAAACACCATGTCTAAAATTCTTGACATTGGATAGAATCAAATTTTTTTTTTTGTTATTTTAATTAAAAAATATGATTTTTTTATTTTAAAATTATAAACATTATTATATTCAGGTAAAAGAATATGTATTTTTTATGAAAAATATAATTAATTAAGATATAATTTGTTTAAAAATTTGTATAATATTTAAATTTTAGAGTTAGAATTTTATACAAAACTAGTTAATAATAATAAAAAAAAAATTTAAAATTTATATATGTTAGTTATAAATTTTATCATACAATCTAATTAATTTTTTTTCTTAATGATTACAAAGAATAATATAAATACAATTTTATTATGACAATAGTGTAACGAAAATTTAATTTTCTTTACTTTTTTATCTGATTATAAAAAATTTTACAAATATATTATTTTTTTTATAAAAAATAAAAATTACTTAAAAAATATAATTAAGTCACATTCAATTGAGAATAAAATTTTAAATAATATATTAATATTAAATAAATTAATTAATATGATATAATTATTTTAATAATAAGTTGTGTCAGATTTGACATGTTAAGAATACTAAACAGACTTATCTACCTTAAAGTCGATACTCTTAATTTTAAGAGCGATAAAATAACATATATTAAAATAATATTATTTAAATAATAAATTATTAATTTTAAAAATTATAAATAATAAATTATTAATTTTAAAAATTATAAATAATAAATTATTAAATATATATATATAATTAATTATAATTATGTTAAGAGGTCAACGCAATTTAAAATTTTAAAAAATGATAATTTTTAAATGAATGTCGTATGCGTAATAATATTTGAAATCTGTAAAAGAAAAATGATAAATCTCCAAATGAAAATGGCCCGGCAACGAAGACTAGGAGAAATCTGTGTGTGTGTGTTTTTTCAATATGAAAAGTGAAGCTTCCCGGACCTTTGCTTACTGGTGGAGATTCCAGATGCTTGGAATTTTTCATTGGTTTTAATTTTTAAATGCTAGTAGTAAAATGGAAGAGTCAAAGTCTCCATTTTGGTGCATCTTTGACTCTGAGGGGTCCCCTTACCTGGAAAGGACCTTTCCTGGAACCTCCGCCAACCGAAAGAGGATCATGTTGCAGAGTATTTTTTTTCCTGATAAAGGAGTTTACCTTCCTTCGTTAGAATTGCAAAACTGAGACTATCAAAAAGAGAACGAGCCGTTGGTTTTACAATTGAATGCAATGCTTTGTACACCGTCTTATCAACAAACAAAACACATTTTACAACACCATTAAAGCTTCAACAAACTGACTTCACATTTCTAAAATGTACAAAACAACCCCTGTGTGTGTTTCAAACCTACTCTACACTCTTCTTCTTCATCTTCTTCTTCTTCTTTTCTTCCTCAGCCATGTAAACTCCCAAGTCTATGATCAAGAACATGATGTTCTATTGAAATTAAACCAACACTGGCAAAATCCGCTACCCATCAGCAACTGGACTACATCAAACACATCGCACTGCACCTGGCCTGAGATTGTCTGCACTGAAGATTCCGTCACCGAACTACACCTTGGCACCATGGCCATTAATGAAACAGTCCCACCATTTATTTGTGACCTCAAGAATCTCACAGTACTGGACCTTAGTTGGAACTATATTCCAGGACAATTTCCAAGAGTTCTCTACAGCTGTTCTAAGCTTGAATACCTAGACCTCTCTGAAAACTACTTTGTCGGCCCAATTCCTGATGATATAGATAGTTTATCACGCCTCCAGTTCCTCAGTCTCGCCGCCAATAATTTTTCTGGGGACATTCCCGCCGGTGTTGGACGATTAACGGAGCTCAGACAACTTGAGCTTGTTCAGAATGAATTTAACGGTTCTTTCCCACCAGAAATTGGCAATCTCCAGAATCTTGAATTTTTAGGATTGGCATACAACACAAAGTTTGTGCCATCAAAGTTGCCTTCAAATTTCACACAACTGAAAAAGCTGAAGATTTTGTGGATGGCTGAAGCAAATTTGATTGGTGAAATCCCTGAAACGATTGGTAATATGGCTGCTCTTGAGATTTTGGAATTATCGGTAAATAGGTTGACAGGGAAAATCCCTGGTGGTGTATTCATGTTGAAGAATTTGAGTCAAATATATCTTTTCAAGAACATGTTATCCGGGGAAATTCCTCAGGTTGTTGAATCTTTGAACTTGATGGCGATCGATCTGTCCCAGAACAATTTGACGGGAACAATACCCAATGATTTTGGGAAGTTAGAGAAATTGTTGAACTTGAGTTTGATGTTCAACCAATTATCTGGTGAAATCCCAGAAGGCATTGGGCGTATCCCAACGCTGAAAGATG
>JAVXUL010124363.1:0-16473 GCA_035590515.1 Trichilia minutiflora | reverse complement strand
CAAACTTATCACCTTGATTCTTGAGAGCTTCTCAGATTTATTGGTGTGGCGTTTCAATCCTTCGTAGTCTTGGTTTTTCATCTTGTTAGGTGACGGGTCAAGGCTCAACAAATCTTGTCTATACGATCTTGGGGTTTCAAACCATCTTAGTTATTGGGTTTCATCACATTTGTTGGTGGAGTTCATATCAGTTAATATGTCTGGAAGAGGAAAGTGATGAAATCTAAAGATTAAATGGTATCACAAGTGTTTGGGGTGATTTAAGTCCAATTCGGGCAGCCAACACAAAGTCTTGCCAAATTTAAAATATTCCGTCCAAACTCCAATCAGTCACAAATAACAACCAACATGCAATTTTTTCTCAAAAAGCTAATACAACTAAATTCACAAAAATAAAGTTCAACCTTCACAACTTCATATATTCAGCCATTTCATTATCCCACAATAACTTCTTCTCTCAACCAACAAAGCTTAGTAAGGATTTAAATGAACTCACCTTAGCCAAACTAAAGCTCTTATACCAATTGATGCATCTTGCAAAAGCTAAGAGTGAGTGTTGTTCTTCAAATTTATCATTGTTCACATATTAGGGTTTTGATGTTACTGTTTACAAATTACAATTTTTAACTACAAGGATAACAAAAAAAGAATTTAAAGATTATAGCCAAGTATCCAAGGCCTAAAGCCAAAGCCACCAGCCAAGGAAAAACCGCCACCAAATTTGGCTAAAATTTGGATAAAGGAAGAAGAGTTGAATTAACACTACAAAAGAAATATAACTTCATTCAACCATCCAAGAGTACAAAATAAAGAAAGGAAGACTATTTATAGGCACTACAAATTTGTTCAAATAAAAAAAAATTAAAAGTTCACAAGAAACTTCAAACATTAAAATAATAAATAGCTCAAGACTCTAAGTTCATGCTCCTAATAAGTCATCTTCCTTTCCCAAATAGTCACATAAATGTTGTTTCATGTTTTCAAGTAATCAAATTAAGGCCAAATAAAGTATATAGGCCAAGGTAATCATGGGTTGGATGAGTTTGGGCTTGGGTTGGATGAATTAAGGTGTTTATAAGATAGTTTAGGGCTTGACTAGGAAGGGTATTAATAGGCAGATTTTGGGCTGGATTAAGAGGGGGGTGTATGGCTAGGTTTTGAGTGTGTATAGGTTCGATCCCTTGATTCATATCAAAGATTGAAAAATAAAATCTCTCAATAGATTAAATTTTTAATAAGATCTCTATATTTATTTTCTCTCTCTAAAGAATGAACAAAGAGTAATTTTCAAATAGATGAATAATTCTATGAAAAATTCAGTAGAATAGTTTTTGCACAGATTTTCTTCTTTGATAATTGGCTTGTTCACGTTACGTTCTTCTTCAAATCTGGTAGATTTTATATGCTGAGTTAATATGCACAATGACTCTCTGAATCTGCCATTAATGTCTTCATTAAATGCTTTAAAACTGACCGTTGGATCTTAAAAAATGAAAAGGGTATCGATACTTAGTAAGAGGGTATCGATACTTTAATGGTCTTCTATGAGATTTCTCGACGCTCTCATTGCATGTATCAATACTTGGCTTGATTTCTTTTGTGTATGCGATTCATCAATATTGCATGTATCAATACTTCAATGAGGGATATCGATATTTTTTAGCATTTTGAATCTCATGTTCTGTCTTCGAATGATTATATCGATACTTTTAATGTCTATGACTGAATGTTATCGATACTTTTAATGTCTATGACTGAATGTACCTATACGTTTGAATGAATGTATGATACTTTCAATGTCTATGACCAGTTGTATCGATGCTTTAGCTTGATTTGACTTTGACTATATCGATACTTTAATGGATGTTAGCTCTGTACAATTCCTTCGACAAATTGTTTCGAGACTTTTGCAAAGGTATCGATACTTTGAATGCCTTGTCTTCGATGTATCGATACTTTCACACAATATATTGATAATTTAATCTTCCCAGAGTCTGATGTATTGATACTTTTCCTCTTGTGTTTGTAAATCTGTACTTCAATAACTTTCTCGATAAATTAACTTAGATTGTGCAGTATTATCCAAATTAAACAATTAAATAACTGTAATTCATACAATAATTTAACTGAATCAAATATTTATTCATAAATTAATTTAATCATGTATTTAAATAATTTTTTATTCATCATCAAAAACACAATAACATATCAATCTCGCCCATTTTGATGATGACAAAACACTTAAATGATAAATTAAATTTGTGAACTCCCCCTTAATCTAAGCATATATAATCTCTCCCCCTTTTTGGCATCAATCAAAAAATGGAAACACACAGATCATCAAAAACACAGTGAAATATGCAGCAAATGAACTCAAATGTAATTCTACATAAGCAAATGAACTCAAATGAAGAAAGAAACTAAAGTTTAATAAATTCAACATAAGCAAATCGAAGTGCAAGAAAATAAAATAAAAGTAAATCAAGGATCAAGTGTAGCATCACAAAGAGTAAACAAAAATATATGAATCATAAAAATTCAATGACGACGTTGATAAGTCTGGCGTAATATCTCTTATAGCTCAAGATTGAGGTTGTCGTATGAAGCTAAGTCTACTAGAATGGGTTGTGACGATGATCCTTCACTAAATGGAGGCTGATAGCTTATAGGAGGAGGTCTTAGAGGAGAAGGATGATAATACGGAGGAGGCTGAGGACCAAATGGTTGAGGTTTTAGTGGAGGAACGTTAGGCCTAACCAATCGAGCCTCTATACTATCCAATCAAATGAGCAAATCTGTATGGTTTATTATCGATTCTCTCCGATGTTGGTCAACCATCTTTCCAATGCTATACATCATCTTCTCTACCTCATTGACTCACCTGTCTAGCATGTGAATCGTTGACATAACCATGAATTAAAGAGAGGCGAATCTCTCCAATAATTTATCGATCTTAAACTCAAGGGTCGGAGTGAAAAGTGCTAGAGGTACAGACGGTTGAGATTGTCGAGAAGAGGACTTTAGCCTATCCAACTGAGTAGTCTATAGAGGAGATGCAGGAAGAGGAGGAGGAGGAGGTTGTACACCTAAAGGTTCAGTAGATGGTAGAGGAATGTCAGGCTTATCAGATGGAGGAGGAGGCATGGGCTCATCTTGCTACTGCTACTCATCAACACCCAAAGCATCTTCGCTTAGAATGTCATCTCGTAGTGCTAGAGGCTGATCTTAAGGTACCAAAATCCCGTCTAATAGCCTAGTATAGTGCATGTGGTGCAAGGTAGTCTCACTAAGGGCTGCTGAGGGATGAGGCTCCGTAAAGTGTATGTCTTCTAACAACGAGAGATATGATCTAGCTATCATCTCATAGATGGCGTAGCCATAATGCAGTATATAGGTCCTGGAAGTAGATGCTCGAAGAATACCGTGAATCATCCAAGTAATTAGGTTCAGACGTCAATGCTTTATAGTACAAGCTATCCATCATAAATCCTCTAGGGTCATCTCAGAATATCTAGTAGATCGTGCATTCAGGTTATATGCTACTATAAGAGAAGGATCCTCTCATAGAGACTGAGTTTGACAGGCTTTAGATCAACCTCTACCATATCTAGGTTCCTAAACCCAATTCTACAAGCATCTAATGGCCTAAAGTTGCCCACATAATAAATCTCTCCGTCAAGTATAAGATCTAAGGTATCAATCAATCTATCCTCATTAACAAGAATTTAGCACCTCTGATAAATATATGAAACTGATTGTACCATCGTTATCCTAACTGTGAGCCCATGGCCTCCAAATTTGAATAGAATATCCTAACTAGGTCCTTGTAACATCTTCCCCATAAATTTAGAAAATCCATCCATCCAAACTGTCGGAATGCATCTAAATAACAAAATTGGATAGAGCGTAAGAGGTCAAAATCAATTACCCGTCCTGGAGATACTCACCTATAAGTAAATTATTATAGAAACTGATCTTGTTGCTTCTGAGATATAAAGCCCCATATGTTTAGATCTGCCAGTATAACTTTAGGTGGAGGCTCATTAGGCCCCTCATCGGGTGCTCTTTTTTGTCATGGAGCAGGAATATTCATACGAGGAGGTATTGTGGTAGAGATAGAGAGAGAAAATCACAAGGCAAGAGATAAATGAAACTTTAGCCTCTGGTATGCGAAAGAGATTCAAATGACGATTAATAAAAGTTTTAAAACACAAGTGAAAAGTTATAGAGTTGGAAATCGTGCTTGAGTATCGATTTATAAGAGAGTATCAATGCTAGGTATCGATACAAATGAGTAAAGTATCGATACTCAGAGTTTTTGAAAGATGATTTTGGCGATGATGTGGAATATATCGATATGACCCAAGAGAGTATCAATACTTTTGAGTGACTTTTGAGATGAAAGAGAAAAGCATTATAAATAAACATTAAATGAGTTAATAAATGAGTGAAACGTGGCATTTAATGATTGGGTAATGACGAAAAGGAGGGAAAATAAAAATGAAAAAGTTGCGTATTAATGACACCTTTTGACGTTTCGATTATGATGCATTTCAAATTTATATCTCATGTGACGCTAGAAGTATCGTTACTTTGTCTGGGGTATCGATACTTTGAGCGTTGAACAACACTATACGTAAAGAAGTATCAATGTAAACAAATGTGGGTATCGATACTCATGAAAGAAATGAATTGGGTTCAGTATAATTGAAGGAAAGTATCGATACTTTTCTCAGGGTATCGGTACTTAGAGCAATTTTCATTACGAAATATCGATATTTTTGAGATGGATATTAATACTCAAAATAAATAACACCAAAAACAAACCAGATGACAGACTTATCCAGATTTCCCCAATATTAATCAAACATTAACACACATTCATCATACCCAAATGAGATCTAATATGACAAAACTTTTCTCTATCAAGAGGTTTAATAAATAAATCAGCTAGTTAATCGTTTGTGTTAACGTAATCAAGACAAACATCCCCTTCTAATGAAATAATGCACTGGATTTTTGGTCAAATTTATGGCACTCATGTTATCACACATAATAAGAATCTTGTCAACATCTATGCCATAATCTGACAACTGGTGTTTAATCAACAAAAGTTATGCACAACAACTTTCAACTGATACATATTCAACTTCTGTGATTGATAGTGCAATTGAGCTATGTATCTTATTGAACCATGAAACTAATACATTTCTTAGAAAGTTACATGAGCCACTGGTGCTCTTTTATTTACCTTACACCCTCTATAGTTAGCATCTAAGTAGCCCTTAAGGTTGAACACACTATTCTTAGTATAAAATAATCCCAAGTTAGGAGTTCCTCTAAGGTATCTAAATTTTTTTTTACTATTACCAATGTAATTCCTTTGGATTAGATTAAAATCGAGCACAAACACACATTATAGAGAATGTCAAGTCTAGATGCAGTCAAGTATAACAATGAACCTATCATACCTCTATACAACCTATGGTTAACACTCTTGCCAAGGTCATTTTTATCTAAAGAGGTGGATGAACTCATAGGTGTATCCTCATGTCTACCATCTAGAAGATCGAATTTCTTTAAAAGATCTTTTGTGTATTTCAACAGAGAGATAAAAATTCCATCAACAATTTATTTTATTTGTAAACCCCAAAAGAAGTTTAATTCTCCCATTATACTCATTTCAAATTAACTCTTTATAAGAGTTAAAAATTCATTACATAGGGAGTCATTTGTGCTTCTAAAGATGATATCATTAACATAAATTTGTACAATTAAAATATCATCAACTTTGATTTTTGTAAACAAAGTTGTGTCAACACTCCCCCTTTTAAAATCATTCTTTATCAAAAACTTACTAAGTCTTTTATACCAATCTCTAAAAGATTATATTAAACCATAAAAAGCCTTAGTGAAGTTGTACACATGATCTGAAAACTTGTGATGTTCAAAACCAAGGGGTTGCTTAACATAAGCTTCTTCATTTAAAAGTTCATTCAAAAATACATTTTTAACATCCATTTGATGGAGTTTAAAGTTTTTGAAACAAGCATATGCCAAAAGAATTCGAATAGCTTCTAGTCTAGCCATAGGAGCATACATTTCATCATAATCTATCCCTTTCTCTTGATTATAACCTTGAGCAATGAGTCTAGCCTTAATTCTAATTATGTTTCCATGCTCATCTAGTTTATTTCTAAACAACCACTTAGTTTTTATAATGTGATGATCATGGGTCTTGGAACTAAGATCCATACCTTATTCTTTTGAAATTAATTTAATTTTTCTTGCATTGTTAACACCCAATCTTTATCATCTAATGTAATATCTATGTTTATAGGCTCTATTTGAGACAGAAATGCAAGGTTTTAAGGTACTTCTTTTGATGCTCTCCTAGTTCTTATGCCTTGAGAAGGATTACCAATGATCAAATCTCTAGGGTGATTAGATACATACTTTCAAGCCTTTGAAAAATTCCTATTAGATCATCTATATGATCCTCATCAACCTTTTTGACTTCCCTTTTTGAGTTATCCTCCAACTTCAACTTATACAACTTATCAACTACTTCAATCGCTCTTACTTTCTTTTTGGCTATCATTCTAGCCAACTCTGGATCAAACTTATCAAAGATGACATGTATGGATTCTTCAACTACATGAGTTCTCTTATTGAATGCTCTATATAATTTACTCTTAAAGGAATAGCCTAAGAATATGCCTATATATAATTTTGGCTCAAATTTTCCAAGGTTATCTTTAGTATTCAAGATATAACAAGTGTAACCAAAGACCCTAAAGTATTTAATCTTCAACTTCCTTTGATAAAAGAGTTCATAAGGTGTTTTTCCAAGAAATTTTCTAACTAACACCCTATTAGAAATATAACAAGCCGTATTAATAGCCTCAATATAGAAATATTAAGGAAACTCATACTCATTGAACATGGTTTTACCCATCCCTTGTAGGGTTCTATTTTTTCTCTCAACCACTTTATTTTGTTAAGGTGCTCTAGGTGCAGAAAAGTTATTAGTGAACCCATGTTCATTGCAAAAATTTTCAAACTCTTGATTCATAAACTCTCCCCCTTGATCACTTCTTATCTTCATCAATCTATACCCAAGTTTATTTTGAATTCGCCTAAAGAATCTTTTAAAGATTTCAAATGCATCACTTTTGTTTTCTAGAAAGAATACCCAAATAAATCTTGAGTAGTCATCCACTAAGACATATATATAGAATTTGTCTCCTAAGGATTCAATCTAATTGGGTCCAAACAAATCCATGTGAATAAAATCTAGAGTTTTGATAAAAATACAAAATTCTTAGGTTTAAAGGAGTTTTTCATTTGTTTACCCATTTGACATGGTCCACATGTCTTATTCTTGCTAAATTAAGGTTTGATAGGTCATCTAATATGCCATACTTTGTTGGCTTTCTAATGAGGTCCATGCTACAATGACCTAGTCTACGATGCCATAACCATGATTCATCACATACAACTTGCAAGCAAATATCATTTATGATATCAACATTCTCTAATTTAATGACATACACATCACCAATCTAGGTGCATACAAAACTTTCTTATGAGAAAAATTAATCACATCACATACGTTTTTTAGAAACACAACATCAAATTATATTTACAATGATTTTATTTACCTCAATGGATGCAGTTCCAAGAACACTTCTTCTACTGTTATCTCTAAAGATAACATCATCATCAAGCTTTCCCATTAGGCAGAAGTTTGCTTGCTTATCTCCTAATGATACAGATGAACTTTCATCACTAGTTGACTTGTCCCAAGTCACCTTCATGGCTTTCTTCTTCTTTCTATCTTTGTTTTGCTTCCTCTAAGGACATTCTAATTTGGTGTGTCCATGCTTTTTGCACTGTAGCATGTAATTTCCTTCTCCTTTTCTTTATTCTTCTTGTATTTTTCTGATCTATCATCCTTTTTGAATTCTTTTCTTCTCTGGCCTCTGCCTCTCTGTCTATCTTTATTAAAGAATTTTTAAATATTTTGGCCATCAACATTATTTCCTTATCTTCTGATTCTTGGCTACTATTTTCTTCATCTTCTATTTGCTTTGAGCTCTTCAATGCTATATTTCTCTTCCCTTGCTCCATCATTTTCCTCATTGTGAATTACTTTCATTTCATATATCATCAATGATCCGAGCAATTCTTTTAGAGGTTGGTTGCTAAGTTCTTTGGCCTTTCTTATAGCTGTCACCTTGACTTCCCATAATCTTGGCAAGCTTCTCAGAATCTTTTTAACTAGATCTGCATTTGAATAAATCCTCCCCAAGGCTTTCAAATCATTTATAATGTTAGTAAAATGTGTGTATATATTCTTTATGCTTCATGAAGTTTCATTTTGAATAACTCGTAGTCATGTATAAGCATGCTAATTTTAGAGTCTTTAACTCTACTATTTTCCTCATGTGTGACTTCTAAAGTATACCAAATAGCTTTTACTGTGTCATAATCAGACACTTTATTGTACTCTTCCCTATCTAAGGCACAAAAGAGGACGTTCATAACTCTGCCATTAAGCTAGAAGAGGTTTTTCTCTACCTAAGTCTAATGCTAATTGGCTTAGATTTTCTCTCTCTAGTATTTTCATCTATAATCATGGGTTGAGAATACCCATCCTCTATGATAATGATGATATCAAAATCTAAGGTGCTCAAATAGATTTGCATATGTTTTTTCCAGTATACATAATCTGTGTCATCAAAGAAGGGGGTCTATGTGTGGACTGACCTTCGATGATTTATGATGGGATGCTGCTAAATGCTATAATGTGATCTACTTCTCATAGGGTATTAATCCTATATGCAGTGAGTAAGGCTCTGATACCAATTGATGTCCTAGAAAAATATATCCAAAAAGGGGGTAAATTGGGCTTTAATACAGATTTTAAAAATTGATAAAAATAACTTAAATGATAAAGATAAAGGTGTGATAAATCCAGTAATGAATGACAATAATGAAGAGAGTGTGTGTGCAATAGGTAATTTTTTTAGTAGTTTGGTTATCAACCTACGTTCACTCTTCTCAGATAGAATCCACCTACTCTAAGGTATCACTATAATCTTGGTTTTCAACCAGGTCAAGAGAAATCCAATACAAATCGTTTTTTTGATAAAGGACAGCATGTACACTTATCTTTACACTAGTGATAAGTACCTAGAAAATTATTTTTCTTCCTATTTGGGTGAAGCGTAACCCAAGATTGTGAAGTACAAGATTGAAAAATGAAATCTCTCAACAGATTAAATTTGCAATAAGCTCTCTATATTTACTTTCTCTCTCTAAAGAATGAATAAAGAGTAATTTTTAGAGAGATGAATAATTCTATGAAAAATTTAATAGAACAATTTTTGCTCAGATTTTCTTCTTTGACAGTTACTTGTTCACATTACGTTCATATTCAAATATGGTAAATTTTATACTCTGAGTTAATGTGCACAACGATTCTCTGAATATACCATTATTGTCGTTATTAAATACTGTAAAATTGACCGTTAGACATTGAAAAATACAGAGGGTATCAATACTTTGATGGTCTTCTTTGAGATTTCTTGATGCTCTCATTGCACATATCGATACTTGTTTAAAGGGTATCAATACTTGACTTGATTTTTTTTATGCATGTGATTCATCGACATTGCATTTATCAATACTTTGATAAGGGGTATCGATACTTTTTTACATTTTAAATCTGACGTTTTTCCTTCAAATGATTTATATTTTAAATCAATACTTTTAACATCTGCGATTAAAGCTACCCATGCGTTTGAATAAATGTATTGATACTTTCTCAAGTGTATCGATACTTTCAATGTCGGCGACTAGTTGTATCGATGTTTTGGCTTAATTTAAATTTAACTATATCGATACTTTAATGGATTTCAGCTCTGTACAATTCCTTCGATAAATTGTATCAATACTTTTACAAAGTTATCGATACTTTGAAAGCCTTGTCTTCAATGTATCAATATTTTTACACAATGTATCGATACTTTAGTCTTACCAGAGTCTGATGTATCGATACTTTGTCTCTTGTGTTTGTAAACCTGCACTTAAATAATTTACTTGACCAATTGACTTAGATTATGCAGTATTGTCCAAATTAAACAATTAAATAGCTGTAATTCATACAATAATTTAATTGAATCAAAGATTTATTTACAAATTAATTTAATCATATGTTTAGATAATTTTCGTTCATAATCAAAAACACAATAACATATCACTCTTCATTGTGGTTTAGCGATTATAACATATTATTAGATATTACCTATAGTCACCAAGTTTTTAAAGAAGCCGAAGAGTTAAGAATATGCTCATAGCTAACTCACAGTGAACCTTCATAGTCACACCAATATTCTTGTACATTTAAGAAGATATGTGAGAGAAAAATATTATTTATAGAGGAATAGCACTTTTCAAAAAAATATAAAGGTTGAATGTATATATATATATATATTTTAAAGTGTTAAAGAATTTGTATATATATTTTTTCATGTAATTTAATATAAGTTACATAATCTGTTGATAATATAGAATATCAAAGTACTTGAAAAATATGATTTTAAAGTCAAAAGATCAAATCTAAATTAAAGAGTTTAATTTAAAAAATTTTGTAAAATAGTTAACTTTACAAAATTGTCCTTAAAGATATTTATTATATATTTTGCTTAATTGTTAAGTAAAGAATATTTTAGATAAATGTTGAATTTAATTATTAAATAATTAATATTTATTCAATAAATATCAAATTAATTAAATAAAAAATCAAGGAAAAAAATGTATATATATATAAACACACACACACATTTATTTTTCCATTTTGGAGGGATAAGAGAGAAAAAAAACACGAATTCTATCCCTAGGTAATCGGTCAAACTTCTCTTTGCACTTGGATGGTGTAAGTTGTGGAGGTTTCATGCTCTTGGAACTTGTCTTCATCAAATCATCAAACTTAGATAGGTAAAATCCTTTCCTAAGCTTGATTTTCACATATATATTAATACATGTTCAAGAAAGTATGAGATGCTTGTTGATTACATGTATTTTTGAATATATCTAGCTTTAAAATCCTTCAATTAATATCAGAGTTATTAGTGTATGCCCTAAAAATCATTCATATTGTCGGTTTCAAGGATAAAGATCTTGCATAAACTTTTGGTTATCAATAAAAGAATTTTTCTTTATTCATATACATTAACTGTTTCCTTTGTATTGGTACACTTATATATAAAAAATGTATGTGAATAGTTCAGATATTTTCGTTTAATTGTTAAATTAATTTATCAAATTATTCCTTATGTACATGATATAGATTGGGCAACTATATCACATAGTAAGCATACTAGTTTCCACCTAATGATATCATATGATGATATATGTAAGTTGACAATATGGGTATTGTCATAAGTGCATTAGTATAGATTTATAATTGATAAACTATTTATCGAACAGGACTACATATTGACAAATCATGTGATATGCATATAATCAATGATTTGTCAATAGATTACAATAGTGTGTGAAGTAATCCTTTAACCTGAGACGTTTAGAATCAGACTCTGTATTGATATGTATATTTCATATGGTATATACGTGAAAGGCTAATCATGCCTTATACAAAAAGCCGATTTGGGTATGCTTTATTCATATAGGTGTTCGATTTGTTGGTGTATGCCCTAGAACCCATTCGTGTTATCGGTTTCAGGGCTTATAATCTTGTATAAACTTTTATATATATTAATGAAAGAAGTAGTTCTTTATTTACATATTTTTGTTGCTTCTTTTATTTTTCATGCAAATGAATAATAAATGTATGTAAATTGTTCAGATAATTTTATTTAATTATTAAATAAATTATCAGATCATTCCCTACGTACGTGATACACACTAGTTGCTGCCTAATGATATTATATGATAATCTATGTAGGCTGACAATATGAATATTTTCATAAGTGCATTAGTGTGGATTCATAGTTGGTGAACTATTTATTAAACGACATCAAATATCGATGAATCACATAGTATACATATAATTAATGATTTATAAATAGATTATAATAGTGTGCAATGTAATCATTTGACCTGAGACTTCTAGAATTGGACTCTGTATGGATGGATATATTTTATATGGCGTATAAGTGCAGGACTAATCACGCCTTGTACAAGAAATCTGTTTGGGTATGCTTTATTTATATGGGTGTTCAATTGACAGTCAAGATGGGATCTGTTAGCTCGACACATCGGACTGAGAACTCCTGTTACCTCTATCTGAGTTGAGTTCCTAATCGAATGTCGATAGAATGTTATGATTATAAGTCAATGGCCATTGCATAGTATTTATTATGATCGACGATTCAAAGTAGTATTGAGATTAGGGTTTTGATGGTCCATGAACCCCTTTCTCGATCAGGATATGATGACAGAAGGATATTACTTACACATTACGTACAATCAATGAAAAGGTTTGATGAAGATATTTCTTCATCATGACTTAGAGGTTATAGTGTATTGCTAGATACTAACCATAATAAATGAGTAACCGAAATGTTCAGAGCTAAAATGTTTGGCATATGTTCACGGCTGAGTCATGGTGAACCTTCATGGTCCACCAAGATCCTCTAATACTTCTTCATATGAGAGAGAGATAAATATTATCGGGAGAAGGCTGGCATGCTCTTGATAATAGAGAAAAGGCCGAAAATGATATGTATGAGTGTTATATATATAAAATATTCTTTAATGTGTTAAAGAGGTAATTTAATGTAAATTACTTGTCAAATTGATAATAACGATTATCAAATATGTTAAAATGTAATTTTAAGACAAAATGGTGAAAACTAAATTAAATAGTTTAATGTAGTGAAAAATGATCATTTTGTCCCTATGTGATACATGTGTATAATTTATTATAAATTACATATCTAAATTTAATAATTGTTATTATCAAACAAGTTAAAATAAGATTTTAATATAAAATAGTAAAATCTAAATTAAAGTATTTACTTTAGATTGAAATAACCATTATACCCTTATATGCAAATATGACCAAGGGCATTATGATAATTGTACTATAATTATGAATTTTTTAATCCTTTATATTAATTAATTTGGCCATTATATGATGTATTTAAGTGTTAAATAATTATATACAAATTGTTTTAAATTAATGGCCAAAAAATGAAGCAAATGTTTAATTTTGATTGGTTTATCATTTTGTTTTGTGTTAAATGCCCATTGGTCTACTTTGCATGATTGTACACAAATAGATGAGTATGGTTGTATCACAATGTTTCTATTTAATTAATATATTATTAGATAATTATCAAATTAATTAAATAGAAATTAAAATCAAAAATTATAAATATCTTTGATTTTTCATTTATAATTAATGAAAAATTAACGAAAAAGGGCTCTCTCTCTTTGCTTGTTTGGTCAAGGAGGAATAAAGAAGGGGATGGTGTAAATTTGAATAGGATTCATGTTTTTGAATCTTGTCTTCATCAACTTTGAAAGCTCACAACATATCTTACAAAAGCTCTAAGGTAATTAAGCTTATTATCCATTGTTTTCTTCAATTCTAGCCTAGGGTTTTTGGTATGAAAACTTACAATTCAAGCATGATTTAGGCCATAAAACCTTCAAGTCGTATCAGAGCATGTTAGGTTCATGATTTGGTTGGATATATGCTTATGGTTTTGAAGAATGCACAAAAGGATGCACATTTGGGGCACCTTGGTGTCATCTTGGTTTCCATGGTGTAAAATTATTTTCCACCACTTCCATGGTGTTTCTAAGATAGAATATATGATAATGGTATCTTAAGAATGATGGTTGAATTGGCAAAAATGAAAAAAAATTTAGTTTGGAACTCAATTAGGTGTAATGAATGCACATTGGTACACACTTGACTTAGTGAAGTGTTTTTGTGTACCAAATGGGGTTGTTAATGTGTTTGGGCATTTTTAACAAGTATTTGGATGTGTTACGAAGTGTTTTGAGGCTTGTTTTGGTTTGAAAATATTTGAAAATGCAAGGAAAAATTTTGCAATATCTATACTATATAAAGATGGTTACAGTGTATAGTTTACTGAAAATGAGTGTTTAATACATTCTCAAAATATATTAGTGGGCAAAGTTATGAATACAAATGGATTATATATTCTAAAATTAAGTGACAATTATTCAATTAAATCCATTGCAAATAAAAGAATTTGGGGTCAGACAAATCCTAAATATCTATGGCACCATAGATTGGGTCATATTGGAGACAGGAGATTGATTCAACTTAGGACAAGTGGACTTTTGAGTTCACTGGGTTCAGAACCCTTACCAACTTATGAATCATATCTTCAGGGTAAGATGACCAAATCTCTGTTTAAAGGTAAAGAAGAGAGAGTGAAGGAGCTATTGGAACTCATACATACTAATGTATATGGACTGTTTAGCACTAGAGCCAGAGGAGGATTTGATTACTTCATTACCTTTATCGACGATATGTCATAATATGGGTATGTGTATTTAATGAAATACAAATTAGATTTCTTTGACATATTCAAGGAATTTAAAAATAGAGTAGAGAAATAGAATGGAAAGAGTATTAAAAATCTGTGATCAGATCGTGGAGGAGAATACTTGAGTGCAGAGTTTCAAGAATTCTTGAAGGATAATGGAATTATCTCATAGTTGACTCCTCCTTGTACACCATAGTTGAATAGTATAGTAGAAAGGAGGAATCTTACCTTATTAGATATCGTGCAATCGATGGTGAGTTTCACTGACTTGCCAGTTTATTTGTTGGGATATGCCCTGATGACCGTTATGCATATCCTAAACAAAGTTCTATCAAAATCAGTCCAAAAAACTCCGTATGAGATATGGATTGGAAAGAAACCCAATCTTGAATATATGAGAATATGGGGTTGTCCAGCTTATGTTAAAATTGTTAACCCTGATAAGCTGGATATAGGATATTATTTCTACTTTTATACTGATCAGTGTATTTCAATAAGTAGAAATGCGCACTTCTTAGAAGAAGAGTTCTTGATAAAAGGTGGTGCAGGTAAATTAATTGAGCTTAAAGAAGGGTCTTTAGAAGCTTAGTCCAATGATACAGAGGCTGGACCTTTTAGTCAACAAACCTCAGTTCCAATTCAAAAATCTTTTAGAGTATCATGACCTCTAGAGCGATACGGGCTTCTACATCAGCAATGACTCTTATCTAGCTCCTGATAATCCTAGAAGTTACGAAGAAGCTATCTTGGATAAGGATTCAGGTAGATGGCTAGAGGCGATGGATTCTAAGATGCAATCTATGTACGCTAATCAAGTCTGGACACATGTTGATCCACTAGAAGGAATTGTTTTGCAAGTGGATCTTCAAGAGAAAGCTTAGTAAGGATGGTGAAGTAGAGACTTACAAAGTATGACTAGTTGTAAAGGGGTACACTCAAAACAAGGGTTGGATTATGAGAAGGCCTTTTCGTCTGTGGCTATGATTAAATTCATCCGTATCATGCTAGCCATCGCAGTATACCACGATTTAGAGATCTAACAGATGGATGTAAAAACTGCATTCCTCAATGGATATCCGGAGAAAAATATCTATATGTAGCTACCAATTGGTTTTATATCCACTGCAGATAGAAATAAGGTATGTAAGTTACATCAATCCATTTATGGATTAAAGCAAGCTTCTTGAAGCTGGAATAAATGATTTGATGAGGTGATTAAATCATATCGATTCGAACAAAACCCAGATAAATATTGTGTTTATAAATGGATTAAGGATCATATCATAATATTCTTCATATTATATGTGGATGATATATTATTAATAGGTAATGCTATAGGCATGATAACTAAGGTCAAGATCTGATTGTCTAGAACCTTCTCGATGAAGGATCTCGAAGAAGCGATCGATGTTTTGAGAATTTGCATCTATAGAGATAGAACAAAAAGGGTAATAGGATTATCCTAAAGAATGTACATAGAGAAGATACTAAAGAAGTTCAATATGAAGAACTCTAAGAGATGTCTTCTGCCCTTCAATCACGGTCTTAATCTTTCAAAAAATATGGGTCCAAAGACCGATAAAGAGGCATAACAAATGCTTAGTATACCCTATACTTAGGCTATAGGTAGTTTGATGTACGCGATGCTATATACACGACCTAATATAGCATATGCTATAAGTGTTAAGCAGATATCAGGCTAATCCTAAAGAAAAGCATTGATCAGCCGTTAAGACAATCCTTAAGTACTTACAAAAGACTAAGGATTTACTTCTGACTTATGAATCTTAAGAATTGAGTATATATGGATACTCAGACTGTCACGCCCCGAACCTAGTCGACCACGTGGCAATCGCCGCGAATCCTAGAAATACATCCTATTACTTAGAATGCACCTCTAGAACCCGCAAGGCATTAG
>JAVXUL010124352.1:0-16474 GCA_035590515.1 Trichilia minutiflora | reverse complement strand
TTTGCGATTCCACTCGAACTGACGATTAGAACTCCGATTAAAGGAGATTTTTGGGTTCTGGTATTGATTCTCAATTTATAGGAACTGAAATAGTAAAATTTCATTGAGAAATGATGGCGATCAGTTTCAAGAGTGAGAAGAAAGAGTTTTTGTTAAAAAAGGGGAGAGAGAAAGTGAAAAATTGAAAATGAAGAAGATGATCCCTCTGTTCAATGTAAATAGGCTGTGTAATGTCCAAAGGTGTCGATATCTTTTAAAACGTATCGATAACTTTAGCATCATGGCTGCAATGTATCGATATCTACACCCAATGTATCAATACGTTTGGTTATTTATTGTTCACTAAGCCTGCAAGGTGTCGATACCTTTTCCTAACATATTGATACGTTTCGTTACAAATATGCACTCTTCCATCACGAATGTGTCAATACCCTTGTCAAGGTATCGATACGTTTGACACTGTTACTAATTATAATGCTCGCAACGTATCGATACGTTTGGCCCATTATTGTTTATCATGCCTTCAAGGTATTGATACGTTTGGTCCTCAACTCTGAAAGATGTTGATACCCTTCTTCAAAGGTATCGATATGTTTGGTATTACCCACAATGTATCGATACGTTTCTGCAAAGATATCAATATCTTTGTCTCTTCTCCTTCTTCTGATAACAGTTACTTCAAATGACCATAACTTTTGGTTCGAATATCGTCATAAAATCCATAATAAATCAATGGAAAGCTCTCTTCGAGCTCTACAAAAATGAATTTTTTCTCAATTAGATATAATTTTAAGATCAAAAATTCAGTTCTTTCTCATAGACTCATATTATGTACCACACATCTTCTTTCAAAATGAATTCAAGTTATCATACCCTCTCGCACATGATCTAAACACTACTACATGCACGAAAACTCATGAGAGTTTTACAATAATGTCCATAATCCTAAGGGATATGTTTCACAATTCTCCCCCCTTAATTGAATTTTGTCCTCAAAATTCTATATGACGCATATGATAAGCAGTAACAAAAGAGTATACTAAGACATACAGCTTTTCTTTTCCCCTAATAATCAAATAAAGGTATTTTAGAATACCTTACTTGTTATTTATTACTAGGAGAAGAAATTGCAGCCTCTATAGAATAAACAATAATGGAAACAAAACATATGTCACATAGAAAATATAAGGATCTTTCTTTTGGGGCTAAATACATACCTTAATACTGAAAAAGGTGTGGGTACTACTGTCTCATCAGACTCTCTGATTCTTAAGTCATCTCTTCAATTGTGGCACTCCGTCATAAGACTTTCACTATCTTATTTCTCAGAATTTGCTCTTGCTAATCAAGAATTCTCACTGACTGTACCACACAATTAAGATCATCTTTCAAATCGACTAATGATGTCTCAAGTATGTGCGATGAATCTAGTACATACTTCTTGAATATAGATACATGAAAGACATCATATATCCGACTCAACTGCGATGGCAAATCCAATCTATAGGTTACTGGACCTATCCTTTTCACAATACCAAAGGGTCCAATATACCAAGAATGTGACTTTCCCCGGTTCCTGGATCTGATTATCCCCTTTCAAGGTGATACTTTCAAGAAAACCTGATCGCCTATTTCAAATTCCAATACTTTCCTCCAATTATCAGTATAGGATTTCTGCCTATCTTTGGTAGCTTTCAATCTCTCTCTGATAATCTTTATTTTCTTAGTGGTGATCTCAATAAGCTCAATATTAGCGAGCTTCTTCTCACTAACTTCATCCCAACACACTTGGATCCTGTATTTTCTACCATACAAAGCCACATAAGGTGCCATCGCAATGTTAACCTGATAATTATTATTGTACGCAAACTCTATCAACAATAAGTGCGTATTCCAGATGCCAAAAAATCAATAACACATGCTCGAAGTATATCATCTAGCGTCTGAATGGTCCTTTCTGACTGCCCATCAGTTTGAGGATAAAATACAGAACTGAAGATCAACTAAATGCTCATAGCTTTCTAAAGTCTAGGCTAGAATCAAGATGTAAAATGAGAATTCCGATCCGATGTAATGGTAACCAGCACTCCATGCAATCTGATAATCTCGACTATATACAGCTTAGCCAATTTTTCCAATGAGAAATTCACTCGAATTGATAGAAAATGAGCTGATTTAGTGAGTTGATCTATAATCATCCAAATCGCATCATAGCCTACCTGAGTCCGACCATAAAGTCCATGGTAATGTGCTCTCACTTTTACTCAGGTAGAAGTAGAGGCTGTAAAGTCCATGCAGGTCTCTGGTGCTCAGCTTGGACTTGCTGATATATTAAATATTTAACCACAAACTGGGCTATATCTTGTTTCATCTCTGACCACCATCTCTGATGGTATGGTACATCTTGGTACTGCTCGGGTGTATAACAAATATAGAATTATGGGTCTCCTCTAAGATAGCCTCTCTCAGCCCTCTGTCATTAGGTACACATATCCAACCTCCGAAAGTCAAGGTTCCATCCTAAGTGAAATAGAAGTCACTCTTCTTGCCATCTCTAATCTCCTGGCAAGCTCTGACCAACTCATTATCTGACATCTGGCTTTGTTTGATCTAATCAACTAGGGTAGGTCTGACCACAAAGCTAGCCATCAAGGCTTCAACCTCATCATACCCTAATAATACTCCCATTACTCTCAGATCTATTAAAAAAGACATGTAGGTGGTGCGAACATGAGCCAAATTGGCTGAAGTCTTTCTACTCAAAGTATCAATAATCATATTAGCATTTCCTAGATGGTAATAAATGATCATGTTATAATCCTTAATCAACTCTAACCACCTTCTCTGTCTTAAATTCAGCTCTTTTTGAGCAATATCAAATACTTGAGGCTCTTATGATCAGTGAATATCTGGTACTACTCCCTGTATAAGTAATGCCTTCATATTTTTAATACAAAAATCACTGCAATTAACTATAAATTATGGGTAGGATAATTCTCTTCATCCTTCTTCAGCTGTCGAGAAGTATAAGCTATAACCCTCCTATTCTGTATCAATACACAATCGAGGTCCCGCCTCAAGGTATCACTATAAATAATATATCCGCTTTCTGACGTAGGGAGTGTCAAAATCGGTGTGGAGGTAAGACAATTTTTCAAAGTTTGAAAGCTCCGTTCACATTGATCATTCTACTCAAATTTAGCCTCATTTTTTATAAATCTCGTCAGTGGTGTAGCCAATAAGGAGAAGTCTTTAACAAATCTCCTATAATATCCTGCTAGCCCCAAGAAGCTATAGATCTCTGTAAGATTCTTTGGTTATTCCTACTAGACTATGACCTCAATCTTCTTTAGATCTATAAGTATCCCATTGCCTGACACTACATGCCACAGAAATATAAATATAAATATAACTTGCTTTGTGGTCTATTGGATTTTCTTCTATAAAATAATCCTCTCCTCATAAAGCTGCACTATAGCCTATTAAATTCCCATCTCTAAGAAATTTCCCACTTTATAGAACTGATAGACATTAGCATGCTAAGTATTATTATATTGAATACTTGATAATCTAATAGATTTTCATATATTAGATAATTCTTACCTTGTTGAGTAATATATTTAATATCGGTCTATACGACCTAAATTAAAGTTAATGAATTAAAACTAACAAATCATGACTCTCATGGTCAAATCTATGAAAATTGGCACTCACGATCGTATCAATAACAAAATAAAAATATTGGATCTTTGGCCATATTAACATTCCTAAAGCCATATCATAAAACATATGTGCCTATAAACCTTTCGTCATTAAAATCCATGTTAAAACCCGATAGTTATAATCAACAAAATCAATTCAAGTCGGCCTCCGACCTCAATCATATAAACATTTCAAATAATGCCACAAAACATGATAAAATCATTATAAACATAATAAATCATTATCTCAATTTATCACAAGTAAGGAAACCACTTTCAATTTCCACTTAATCTAATTACCATAGTCTCCCAAAATACAATCATATATATATAAATACATAATTGTTCTTAAGCAACATTTAATGAAAAAAAAAAAGGAAAAAGAAACATTCACTCACACTAAAAGGCGGAAGAATTATTGCTTCTATGATTTTCTTATAATGACGATCCTCTAATCGGATCATCCACTCCTAAAATAATCATATATATGCAAAATCAATAATCATATCTCATGTAATCAATGATCATGCACATACAATGCATGAAAATGTCTATTTTGAAGTTATTAATCAAATTCCCCACATAATAACTAAAATGGTTCTAATATCAAACAATTGAGTATTCACCATAGTCATTCAACCCCATTCTACTCTATTTCATCGAGATTATATTAAAACAACCTATATACGAAAATCTCTAATTGTATAATAATGAACTTCATTGTACACTATACCTAAATTCTAAATTCACATTTTTATAAAATAAATGATATACGCAGATTCCTCATATCCTAACTGACAAACTTAATATCTGGAATATAACCATTCAGGGTCTATTTTGAAAGCGGATGAACAGTAATCAAAATATTTAATTTATCGAATCATGTTATAAACACAAAATTTGTTAGGAATTGATTTAAAAAACTTACGCAAGGGTTGAAATTAATCTTAAGAAACTTTAATCTTCGTGAACCGTTAAAATTTCTTCAGCGTGAACAATAAACCTTAAACTTTATCTTTGGTTTTAAGCTTGAATATGCACCAAATCAATAATACCAAGTGTGTAAGATGTAGAGGGTTATGAGAGCTATCAATGTGATGCAAAAGACGGGAATTTAATTGGTCAAATGAGGAGAAAATTAAAGAAAAATATAAATGAAGCAAAACTGTGAGGGAAGATGGGAAAAGGAAAAAAAATAGAAGAGAGAAAAATGAGATCTATTGTGCAATCAGACCTATATAGAGAGATTTATACAATTATCAATTTGTCCTTGGATAAAAAGAAAGAAACGAAATTTTCTAAAGGTAGTTTTGACTTTTTTATAAGATTTTTGATTGATTCGATTAATCAAAATACTCAATTCATTAGAATGAATCCTTCCTTTTATTCAATCAAATTTCTCCGTGACTCTCTGAAAAATTTGATCCCAAATTCATCCGAATGAATTTGTCATTTGTTCAGTCGAATCATTCATTTGAATGAGTCGAATGATTCGTTTAAATGAATTCCTTTTAGTTGATCATTCAATCTATCTTTTACATTTGTTTCGTGAAAACTCTTCGTTTGAACAAATACCCTGATTTGTTCAATTGAATTGCTTATTCAAGGAAAATTTTAAAGCTTCCTTTTCAAATTTATTTCTAACACATACCATGCCAATTCCAAATTCAATTCCTTTTAAATTTGCTTGATATAATCATCACGGGGTCAATACTCGAAATATTACCTAAACTTATATTTTAGAAAAAATAACAAAAATGCTCTTGAAAGATAAAATAATTAAAATACCTTTATCTCAAAAAATACATGAATTACAAGGATGATACAAGAATTTTCAAACTTGTATAGTGTGAAATCTATCTGATTAAGCTTCAGATCCTCTATTCTTAAAAATCCAGTGTGTCCTTGAATATAATATCGATCGAACTAACTGTATCGACCAATACTCTACTAATCTGTTGTAAAGCAAATCTCATTGTTACCATCAATGCATCATTATATGGGTAATAAACTATAATCTTGTTTTCATCTATAAATCTAATTGGGACAGAGGCTATCCTAGGCTTTTTATTTGTCCGCACATTCATTATATAGGTGTCAACGGGATGGCTTGGGAGAGAGTAATACATATAATTCTTCTTGATATTATTAGATATCCTTACCAAAATGGGATTCCCTAATAAGAATAAAGTCCTCTGGTTGGAGTCGAGGTCTTTGCCCTTAAGGTAGTACTGCTCCAACTCTGAAGGCACTTACTGAGTTCGCATTATATAATTAGTGAGGTAGATATTCCTAATCAATATTTTTATCTGACTTCGTAAATCCTAACATTGATTAGTGGTATGGTCATGCTCTTTATAGAAATCACAAAATTTGTCTCTAGATCTCCTAGATACCCTCGTCTTCATATGTTAAGGTTAAGGTATTAGCAATTCACGCTTCTTAGCATCCTTGTAAACCTTCAATAGAGGGGCTTTTAAAGGAGTGTAAACTTGTTCTTTGACCTATTTCACCCTTCTGAAAGGGCCATTAATTGAGGAAGCTCTCGCGTTTTCCTCTCTCTTCTCAATTCTGGATAAAATTTTGATGGACCTATGCCTTTTCTACCCTCAAATCTTTGGAGGTCTTTTGGATCCTCTGATGATCTATTCTGTCATTTAATTTAACACTTGGTGGTCTATCCTTTCTGGATGCCACTGCTTGATTTTTCTTTTTCATTCTTAAAAACATTTGTCCTTCTATTTTGATCTCATCAAATAACTCGTACTTAGCAGTCTCATAACTATGTACAGATTACTGATGGATTATATACTAAGCTCATTCCAATCAAAAACCCCTTTTTAATCCTTCTAAGGTTAGGAGGTTATGGAAAGCTCTTATATGCATAACTTCTTTATGATACCTCTGAAAAAAATTTCCTAAGGTCTTATTTAGTCCCTATCTTATTGTTAATAAGGAACTCAAGTTTTCGATGGTAGTTATGGCTCTTCAAAACTCACTCTCAAAAGTGACTGCCTATTGTTTGAAATTGATGATACTTTTCAAGGTCAAGTTTTTATATCACCACCTCGCTAGCCATTCAAGGGTTAGAGAAAACGGCTAGCATGTCGGTAAGTTCGTTAGTCCCTAGATGAACATAATTTCTTGAAAGAGATTCACATATAATGTCGGGTCAGTTTTTTCAATATATGACATTATCTGCGATATTTTAAATTTTTTGAGACGATATAACTCTAGGATCTCTCTAGAGAAGGGAGAGGTGGAGGTAGGGCTTGTCACATTAGACAACTCAAAAAACTCCTTGAGGCAAACTGTTTCTTTAACTCTCAACTTAAACAATATTCTTCTAATATAGTATTCTTCCTGACTAGCAGTTATGGTTGCTTATCTTTCTTGGACATACTTCTTATTGAGGTAGACCCTCATATTTGTAGAAGCCAAACTGGGCTCCGCCCCATATACACACCCCGTATCCAAGCTTTGGTTGAGGCAACTTTGTTTTGACTCGGATGATTCGTAGATTTTAAAGGTGCGTGTGCATTCCATAAAAACACGGATTTTTCTGTCAATCCTTCTACCATTTCACTTTTCTCCTTTTGCGTCGCAATTAGTCTGAGGCACATTAAACAAATGCCTACAGCGAATGACCTTCTAAAGACTTTTCCTTCGAAGATAATTACCTATATCGCTGCCTCACGAGCACGATCCTCTGTGATTCATCTCTTAATCTCAAGGATCACATCCTCTAGTATCTCCGTTTTGGTAACCAACAACCTTGCCAACTTTTCTTTCTTCGCTTTTGGCTCCCTTAGCAAATGGGGGAACTCCACATTCTTCCCTCATTGCTATGTTTTTACATATGGAAAGTGCGAGGGTGTTTTCATGTGTCATGCTTCTATTGGAACTAGAAGTCTTTTTTTCTCGAATTTGATCCACTATTTTCATAATATTATCCTTCACCAAAAATCTCCTAGTCAAACGGCTCCTATTATTCCTTGTCGTAGAGATTAGTTACTCTTCTACTATCTCTTTTTTGTTAAGTTACACTCAAAAGGCTTTTTGTTTAGCTTCTCACAGACGATGTCAGCTATTGATGTACAAAGTAATCGTTCTTCTTCTTTCAATGTGTATATTCTCACAAATAACCTTATGCATCCATATACGATATTGATATATTTGTTGTTATGCTCTTGTAGATATGCAAAACAAGAAAGAATTTATGTGATATCAGGTGTTCCCATCGGAGAAATTTTGATACCTAAATCAGTAAAGGTATAAGAGAGTGATAAAGTTTACTAAAAAGAATCTCTCTTAAAAAATAATTAGAATATCTTTTATACCTCTCTCTTTCTTTTTTCTAAATAATATTGTTTCACACAAGCTATATAATTGATTGGTTATCGAAGAACATGAATAATTTGACTGCTTGTTAGAGGATTGTGTGCAAGTTTTCCTCTAAATTGATTGTGCCATTATTATTAATCATCAGGATAATGAGTACTCTATCATCTACATCTATCAAGGTTTGATATATAATGGGATTGGTTGGCTTAGGTAGGCGGGAGGGTTACCTCTCTCACAATGCGTGTTCGCCCTTTAGCCATTCTTATTTTTATTTATTTGAATAAAAAGACCGTCTTAAGTCTATATGAATATGTGCATGAAAAGCTTCTTTGAGTGTCCCTTTTCAATTTTTGATACAGTACACGTTGGTTTATATGAGATTTTATTGATTTGATTTGTTTTGATAATTAAATCGGTATTAATGTTATCACATAACATCTCAAGACACATGACCTAATTTTTTTTACTTGAGGTTGATAAGAGTATAAGGTGATTAGGGTTTGACTTATTAACTTGTTATGATAGTATTTTATCCCAATAAATTATATTAATTATATATATATATATATATATTTTTTTTTTACAAACTCTACTTACTTTGAATTGATGACAATTTCAAGTCAAGTAGATTTGAAGTAAGATCATCAAAACATTAGGACCTCGATGCAAATATATCCTAATGACTCGTGGGAAGGGATAGCCACATCTGCAAACTCTGAAAAAGAAAGAAAAGGAAGGCACGAAACTCTATGCGTCATTAGCAGATACAGCAATTGGGAATATAAGACGAGAGAACTTGGCAAATAAATACATTTATTTGATGTTAGAGGCTTAGAGCTCCAAAACCAAAAACCAAAGTCCCGGTAGTAGAAGAGGAAAAAGAGAAAAAAAAAAACCATAAGAGGAGGAGAGAGCAAGATAGAGACAACGGAAACATTGATTTTTCGTTTATATGTAGGACAACGGGAGAAAAGCGAGAGAGAAAAAAAGAAAGAAAAAAGAAATCTCTTCTGTATTGGTGTTAAAATGAGTAATTGGCTGGGATTTTCTCTGTCTCCTCACCTGAGAATCAACGAAGGTTTTAGTGGTGGTGATGATGGTGCTAGAGAAGAACAAGAACAAAATTGTTTCCCTAATCGACATCGTGAATCTTCTTTGTCTATTATGCCTTTGCGTTCTGATGGCTCTCTCTGTGTTGTTTCTCCTTTCAGACGCCCCCCTCATGGTTTTTCTTTAGCTCTCTGTGATGTTTCGTGTAGTAACAATTCGTTGCATGTTATTACAAAGTTTAGTGTTTTGGTTTTCATTTTTGTGATTTGTTGTAGATTGGAGATATGATAATGGTGCAACTGAGGAAGGTACAAAGCTGGAAGATTTCTTGGGGGTTCGTTACTCAAATTCTCCATCTGGTGCCGATGATTCTAGTAAAGTTTATAGCGAAAACCAAGAAGATCAAAACCAACAGAGTGCTTGCAATAGAATCAATGTTAACATAGCACCCAGTTTCAATATTAATGGAGATTTAGAAACTAGCCAAAATCTCACAAACCCATCTGCAATTTTCCAATTTCATGATCAGCAGCAGCACCATAACTACAGTGATAACTCACAAACCCTAAACTCTACGGATCCAAACCGCAGTCATAATCATGACAATGGCATGTATCATCACCAGAGTGTTCCTTTCGAGAGTGCAACTTCAGTTTCTGGGTTCAAGTCTTGGACAAGGCAAACGCTATTTTCTTCTGGCGAGAAATCCCCAGCTACTGATAATCATCAATCAAACAACCCCAGTTTTCAGTCACTATCTTTCACAATGAGTCCTAGCTCAGAGCAAAATGGAGTTGCAATTCCTCCATCTCAAGGAGTTGTTGATAATAGAAAAAGGCATGGAGGAAAAGATCTTGGTAGAGACCCGGTTCCTCGCAAATCGATTGATACTTTTGGGCAAAGAACTTCACAATACCGCGGTGTAACTAGGTATAATTAAAACACTTTCATCAAATACTAAAACGAAAAATTTCTTTTCTTCTTTTTCATGAACATCTTGCTTTGTGTTCTTTGTTTAAAACTTGTTTTTGCTTCATCTTTTAAGGGCATCATTTATTTTTCTACTTTTAAGGGCATCATTTATTTTTCTATCTTTGTATTTGTTGTGTTTGTTACGCAAATTTAATAGGCATAGGTGGACCGGAAGATATGAAGCCCATTTGTGGGACAACAGCTGCAGAAAAGAAGGACAAACAAGAAAAGGAAGACAAGGTAAGAGTGCTGAATTTACTTCTTTTTTTTTAATTTTATTTTTGGTTGACAAAAGAATATACTAACAGTTGTTTCTCTTGCATTTTTGGGGGCTACTCCTTTTGACTCCTTCCCTTCTTTGCAGTTTACCTTGGTAAGTGAAAACTCCTACATACTCTCTCTGCACGATCTTTATTAATTTTGGGGGTCCTAAGAAGCGGAACGAAATTCATAATTTTTTCATATGGGTTAATTATTTAACTATACATTAACATATTTAGGGTTCTGTGACACATTTTGCTTTATTGTCTATTTTGCAAAAATGTTCATCACTCATCAGGTGGTTATGACAAGGAAGAGAAAGCAGCAAGGGCCTATGATCTGGCTGCCTTGAAATATTGGGGTCCAACAACTCATATAAATTTTCCTGTGAGTTTACTGTGACCACATTTAATTTCCCTATCTATTTAGTGAATAATTTTTTTAGATTCTCCTTTTTATATGCTTAGTTGAGTACTTACGAGAAGGAGCTCGAAGAGATGAAGCGCATGACCAGGCAAGAATTTGTTGCCAATCTGAGAAGGTATATTGATAATTGATGCTACATTTGTATTAAATATTCTATGAATAATATTATTTATATTATAACTAAAGAGTGTTGAAAATATAAAGTTGATTGATTTCTTAATATTTTTACAGGAAAAGTAGTGGGTTCTCAAGAGGAGCTTCAGTTTACAGAGGGGTGACGAGGTAATGGCTGAAAGCGATGTCAATGATAAAGTTTTCCATTATGTACTGCACTTTACAGCCTTTTCAATTATCATAGACAATAATATGCTAACATTATTATATATACATGTGCATATGTTGTCATGAATTATGTATACGTAGTACATTAATCAAGGCTATCCACCAATAAATCTATCCATGTTTCCTTTTTTTGCTTAGATTTTTTAATTACTATCTTGGCAGACATCATCAGCATGGAAGGTGGCAGGCTAGAATAGGAAGGGTTGCAGGGAACAAAGACTTGTATCTTGGAACATTTAGTAAGCTTCAGCTTCCTTTCTTCTCTTTCATAGGTTTTGGTTCCATAATGGAAATAATTAAATTGCTTGGACGTTGCCCTTATTGTGTACTATACGTTAATTGCTTTTTGAATGTTCAACTTCGTTTTTGAAAAGCTCAGAATCCTATTAGTGTAGAAATCATTGAAGGGTTTCATTTGGTCGAGCAATTATTGTTTGTCTAAGTTTGATGATATTATTGTTTACCACATTAAATTTTTAGTAATTTGGAACTACTCCAATAGGGACTTAATGTATAGTCTGTTGTTTCATTAAATGCATTATGCTAGTACTTTACCTTAATTGTTCTTCAAACATTGATTATATTAGTTTGTTATGGTTTATACGCAATTGTATTTCATGTTTTTGAAAAGCAACTTCCCAAATAAATGGTATATATTGCAAAATGGCATGACAATTAATTATGTCTCGGTCATTTAGCCCTCATGGATTGGCTTTAGAAACTTGGGTGTAAATCTGGACCACTTACAAGTATGAACTAATCAGCTTTACTGTGTCGACTCCAATTACTAGGACTAAAATGATTGCTTTGTTATGTAGGCACGCAAGAAGAAGCTGCAGAAGCATATGATATTGCAGCAATCAAATTTAGAGGGACAAGTGCAGTAACAAATTTTGATATAAGCCTGTATGATGTCAAGAGAATATGCTCGAGCTCCACACTTATTGCTAGCGACCTGGCGAAACGCTCACCAAAAGATTCTGCTCCATTTGCTTTGGAGGACTACAATTCTTGTGCTTCGTCCACATCTCCTCATCCCGTTCTTGCAATAACAAATGGTGAAGCATCTGATGAATTGGTTGACATGATGTGGGGTGCAAACTCTGATGATCATCAGTATCAAAACACTAAAACCAACAATGATACATCATTTGTAGCTCCTAGCAGCAGCAGGAATTCATCTAATCCGCAAAGCCTGAAATGCTCCGTTGGATTGACTAGTGAGTTTGGCATGGGAGGAGGAGACTATTCTCGAGGTTATCTCTCATTGCAGGATCCGAAGTATGAAAACGGTGATAACCCAAGCGATCATGTGAAGGCAAGTGACAATGATAGGCTTGTCAATTTGGGTTTGGTCCATCAAGTACCTATGTTTGCATTGTGGAATGACTGAGATTGTCGCAAGATTAGGCATACACTTTTCAAAGCGCACACTGATTGGTTGAAGGAAATAGTTCTAGAATTCACAGCATGGAAGTTAACTAAGGGAATAATTTAGATGGTAGCATAAGTTAATTAAACACTATACACAACTTTGGGTTCAATGGTTTAATAGTTTAATTATCGTTTTACTATGGATTTGATCAAATTGATTAATTGATTATTCTCTCAATTTCACATGTCAAGTTTGTAAGTGGGACAAAGCATTTGGAGTTCTCTTTTTGTATTTGATATGACATTTGGTTACGAAGATGTGATACTATATTGTTAGTTAAGGTTTAATTAGATGAAATGTGCATGATTTTTTCTTTTTCCTAAATGCATGGAAAAAGAAATTGGGATTAAAATCATATTGTACTTGTTACAATATAAAAAAATGACACTAAAATTCAAACCCAAAACAAAGTAACTTAAAATCCCTCTAATCTTTATCTTCTGTTTAGTGAGGGATATTTAAATTGATTCGAAATTAAAATTTGATTTATAAATTGATGTTTTAAAATTTTAAAATTTATATTTTTTAAATTGTTATTTTGACTCGAAAGATATTAAATTGGACTAATTTTAAAATTTAAAATTATAGATTAAATTATTTTATAAAATTTATTATTATTATTATTATTTTAAAGTTTATATAATTGTTTTTATTTTTTCGATATAATAATAAAATAAAATTTTATTTAAAAATAAAAAATTATTCGTAAAATTTTTTTAAACGTAGAATTGATAGTATTTAATTCTTATATAATTAATATTATAAATTTATAATTTAATAAAATATTATAAATTTATAATTTAAATTATAAATTTATAATATTTTATTAAATTAAATTAAATTAATTTTTTTAAAAATTTTAATATATCAATCTATTTAAAATAAAATTTTAAATCAATTCAAATTATACTGACCACCGTATTTCTGTCGGTCACATCCATTTAAAAGTCCAACTACAACTAAAGAGCAGATGAAGTGGTGTACTTCCAGGATCTATCCAACAACGCAGAAACATGTGCTTTGAATGCATGCTGAGAGCTCATGGTTATTGACTTGAATCTCATTTTGCCCTAATGGGATTTTGGTCTTTCGGATGGAGACAAAATGTTTACTAACATACGCTTGGTGTATAGTATGCACTTCTATAATAATAAAGTCATAAAACTGGGTAATATATATGTATATATTTATATCCTCTTTGACTCTTATACAGAAAGAGACGAGAAAGAGAAAAAAGAGAATCCAAACACTGTCCTAAGGAATACATGATGCCTTAAATGGCGTGCCTTTTCGTTCAATACAACTTAAAATTTTCCAAAAGGCCACGCTTCTTCGAAGGAAGTGACTACACTTACCCTTCATTATAACAATTTTATTTAATTCCTAAACTTATGAAAAATGACATATTAGTCCATAATTTTGACATTGTATTATAAAAGTGTTTAATGTCTTATCTTTTATCTCATTTCAATCCTAAAAATGATATTAAAGTAATTACCAAAATATAGTTTTGCGTCTGTCACAAGGTGTAAATCGGTATTGTGCATTTTTGTCTTACCGTGAGACCATGTTGTTTTAATGGAAGATAACTAACAAAATTTGATCAAACATCCAAAACAAAGTTAAAATAAATCATTCATACTTATAGTTTGATGGTGATAAGTAAAGTCTGTAATATGTGATTTAAATATATATTTTAAGTTCGATTCTAACTAACTATTTATAATTTGAGTGAAATATCTAAACGATGATATATTTAATTAATATATTTTTAAAATTAATTGGATAAAATTTATTAATTAAAATGAGATTCGAATATTTTGAATTATTTAAAATAAAATCTAAAATAAAATTGATTAAAAAGGTGTTACGGTGTATTTTCTTTTATCATATATTACAAGACCTATTGTTGGTGGAAAGTGACAAATGGATTCTAATCAAAAAGACTAAAATGAGGTTGACCAAGAAAAGAGAGAAATTAAGAAATGTTAAGGGATTTTGTGATATAATATCAAACAAGTTAACTAAATATGATTTTTAAGAAATTACGAAACCCAAGTGAAATTTTCCCATGATGAGTATATACGCTAGATTTTGCCCCATTTATGAAATATGTGAAAATTTTGTAGGGTAAAAGGTTGTATTCTTTTGCTTTTCTTTTACTGTTTAATAATTCAAAATTTTAAAGCAATTTTAGTAGACTCTATGAGCAGTGAAAATTAAATATTTATTTATTAATCAATTAATATGTCAATATTTTTATTTTTTAGGTTTATTTATTAATCAATTAATTTTACATAGATTTTTGTTGCTTAGATCCAAATATCTTCTTCGCAAGAGGTCCAAGTAGAGAATTCTGTACGGACACGGTGGAGTTTTGCAGTGGCTAAATTTATTGATAGATTCGATACAGAAGGTGGGAATCCAAGTAAAAAACCTAGCAGAAGAAAAAACCTGCCATGCATGAAGAACATTAAAGACTTCCCTTAATTTATTTTCGAGCAAAACTTCTCGCAAATTACACGAATATATATTTTTAGTCTCTAATATAAAATAAAAAATTGGACATATATTGTAGTAAAAGAGTGAAAGATTACGAGAGACTATAACAAAATAGTTCGATAAAATAAAAAATATATATTACTATGTATTTAATTACTTTTCTAAATTTTTTTGTTGTAAATTCTATCTCTTTTATTATAATCTTTAAAATTTTATAATAATTATTTTATTTTTAGCTATATTTTTATAAATTAATAATTATAACAAAAAATTTAAAAATTATAAAAAATTAGTATAAAAATTAAGAAAAAATGCATATTTACGAAATAATCGAACCTAGTTAATTGTACTATACCTTGTATCATGAATTTACCAGATATGGTATTAAATATTTATTGAATAAAATAAATTTCTCTATAAAATGAAAAAAAAAAAATGAAATTTCTCCGTCAAAACTACTGCGTTTGTCTACACTGCAATGAAATTAAATCTATGAACGTTTTGTAGATTTATATAGCTCATCATCCTCCAAAAGTAGTGGTGGCAATTAGACCGTGTCGACCTTGAGAATGAAGTCCTGAAAGGCTTATGTGTTGAGTTAGATACGGGTAAATACAATAATCATGTTGTGTTTGGCCTGAGACAAAAAAACAAAGTTGAGTCTTGGTACAATCTATTATCAAGATAATTATACATGCTTGTATTGTATCATACTGACTCATTAGAATCGGGCTAACAGACCTTACTAGGCTCGTGACTAGGCTGGACTGCGAATGGCTCTTATAGACCGAGCTTTAATTTAATTAATTAACATTTTAAACTGTTAATACATACAAATATAACATATAATAATATTATATGTTGATATAACATATAATATATAGTATATTTTAATATGTTATATGTTAATTAAGATATAGTAGTATATGTTAATATCATATGTTATAACATATAACATATAATACTATATGTTATATGTTATATGTTAATATAATTACTAATATTCTAGACACAAAATTATAATATTGTGTATGTAATATTATAATTTATAATTATAATAAATTATTATGGGTGTAATCTGATAATGATGAATTGAGTTTGAGATATGTGTTTTAAATGTACATCTTGAGTTTGATTATAACTAACTACTCGTGATTTAAATAAAATATTTGAACTATAATATATTTAGTTAATATCTTCTCGAAGATTAATCGAATGTGATTCGTGAATAAGAATGAAGTCCAAATACGTCAAATTACCAAAAAAAATATAATAATAAATTATAAACCATATTATTATTATTATTATTAATAGTTGTAGTAGTAATAATCAGGGACGAATCCAGAAATTATTTTTAGAGGGGGCAAAGTTATTAACTAAAACAGTAAATGCAACTAACTGAAATTAAATATAGAAATAGCAAATGCAATTAAAAGAAGCA
>JAVXUL010124341.1:0-16474 GCA_035590515.1 Trichilia minutiflora | reverse complement strand
TGCTTAGTGTGTGAGAGAGGTGTGCATGCAAGTTAGGAACGTAAAAAACTTCAGAAAAAAATAGAATGTTATGAATATCAAAGTGAGTCCAGAAAAAACCGTTTTACCCTTTACGGGAAGTCTCTGTAAAATTCCCGTCCAAAGTCTGTGAAAAATCTCTTGGGATGAGTGAAAAATCAGAGAATCTCTCCCTTTCTCGATTTCTGGAAACTGTATATTAGAAGCCTAGGAGTTTGTATCTTTGGACACATGCTACCGCGTGGTTGGTATGCCCAGGGCAACTTGCTGTAAAAGTCAATAAATATGGGAAATCGTGATACTGTTACCTGTCGCGTCATCCCCGAGTCCTCGAGTGTTTATATCTCTGAGTGAAGCTTCCAGCTCTGCCGAGAATGAAATTCCCTAGTTCCCGAGAGGCTTTTACACAGCGGGTGATAGTTCTGAAGACGCCAGAATGTAGTATCGGGGATACATGTACACCCCCAAATGCCCGTGAGTCTCTGCTTTATTGGAAAGAACATATCAGTCTGACCTCTCGAGTCTAGAAGGCTTGTCGTTGCGGGCCCTAAATTCGAGTGCGAGTTAGTCGTGGATAACTCGTTGGAGGTCTTCTGAGCAGTAGACCCGAGGCGTTTTGACCGTCTCCCTGATGATGTAACTAGCTTCTCGGGAAGACGTCGTGTCAGGGAGTCCATCTGGAAATGAGGTACATATTCAATGGGCCTAGATAAGGACATGGAGACGGGCCTAGGCCTGTGGGCTGGGCTTTGACAAAATACCCTAACACTAAGCCCCCCAATTTTTAATTAAATAGGGCTTTTAATTGAAAACTGTTCAGCTCCCGCTCGACTGTTACTCACATTCCGGTTACTTCTTCAGGGATGCAACCGTCTACATACATGTCACTCCTCCATTTGTCGGACCAGTTTGAGAAATCGTAATATTCGGGCCATCATCATCAGCTACTAGGGCGGGTCCTATTTCATTTAAATTTTAAAAAGAAAATGACCCTTGACATTCTGCATTCGGGAGACGTGGCATTCCCCCACCTATTGAATCAAAATCTACGGTCAGGTGAACATTTTTCTTTCTCTCTATCTGCACTCACAAGTAAAAGTATTCAAACACAGAGCACTCAGAGCAACTTCACTGATTCTCAGCATCCTCAAGTACCTCCAGCACACCTATTTGATAAGTATTTTCTCCCCTTCCTTTTTAAATGTGCGGTTATGCTTTCTGTTCAGTGAATAACCCATAGGGATGCATGTTTAGATGAGGTAGGAGACAGTTAGGGTAGGAGGCTTAATAGGGGTTGAGTTGGAAGATGTCATAGGCTGTCTATGATCCCAAAACAACCATCTGACCCATTTTTTGTTTCCGTAAGCAGAAATGGCTTCTGTTTCTAGCTTGTCTACCCAACCTAAGGCTATTGAAGGGGGAGACAATGTAGAAGTGGGTATGGAATTAGTAGCCAGCCCCGAGCCAATTTCTGAGGCACGGTCTCCCTACGAACAAGACTGGTTTGATTCGTCAATCATGGAGACCGACTTAGAGGCCTACACAGCCTTATTTGACATCTCTGAGGATATATATCACCGAGCCCCCGAGGCCAATGAGATGCCTAGTACTCCTCTCGAAGGTGAAGTAGCCTTTAATGAGGAGTTGTTCCATTTGGGGGTTAGGTTGCCTCTGCAACCATATTTTTACATGCTCCTATCCCGTATGAAAATAGCCCCTTACCAGTTGAACCTAAACAGTTGGAGGACACTGGTGGGGTTATATGTACCGTGGGGGTGAATATCTAACTCCCCACCCCTTATGGAGGAAATAGAGCACATGTTTGTGCTCAAGAAGAACCCTGGGTGGGTATTCTTGCAATCGAGGCCTCGGAAACCCAATCCCATAAAGGGGAACCCCACAAGTAATAAGGACTAGAAGAACAAGTGGTTCTTCGTGGGGGAAACTGGAATTTTGAACCACACCTGTCCGTTCTAGGTGCCTTTAGGGAGCCTTTATTTTGATCGGGAGAGTCAGACCTGAGCTCACGTAGCATAAAAGTTATTAAGCAGGCTAGAGAGCAGTCCCCGGACCAAAAGCTGTTGCTTTTGGATACGCATTTACTCGTCTCGATCCTAATAAAGACCTGCCCGACTAGAGACATTGTATACTTAACCAAGAAACATTATGCCCATAGTATAATTCCTTTTTGAATGCTCGAGCTTGTAATCCACGTATACATATTTAACTGTATGTATGTCTGACTCCCCAAATGTTCTCCTTACAGAGTCCGTAATGTCTTTTGGAAAGCCATCAGCCCTGTCTTCCCTTAGCAAACTGGCTAGGAAGAAACCAGTCGAGGCCTCCACTGGAACCGCCTCGAAGCAAACTTCCCCCTCCGAAAAGCAGTAGGGCAGGGGGGAGGCCGTAGTCAGAAGGAGGAACCAGGGACCCTCGGACTTTGACTCCGAGTCCGTGTCTATAGTTGCCCTGGACAATGGCAAGGGAGTTATGGTGGAGAAGCCACCATTGGGCAAGGGGCAGAAGAGGCCCCAGGATGACCCCTCGATAGTCCCCACTACCAAACAAATAAAGATTGGGGGATTGGGCTCCCCAAAAGCCGATACTGGTGGCTTTTACGGGGTCATTAAAATTATTGAGTTGTTGGCGGACGACATCCCCGACCGAAAACAAAAACATTTTGACCACCTCCTGAAACTAATAAATGATATCGGACGGAGCGTGTCCCCGACTATTGCCAGCAAACTAGGTGAGGAGGGGGATGTGGATGACTTGGACTCCGTGTACAGTTGGGGTCTGAGAGTAAGTGCAATACTTTGACTTTTATTTTGCTTGCAAATTTTAATTACTAATATTTCTTCCCGATTACAATCCTACTTTCAGTTGAGACAGGAAATAGATACTCGAAAGGATGAAATGAGGAAAATAAAGAAGTTCCAAAAGGAGTACGATTTTGCTTTGCAACAGCAAGAGAAGGCGGAGGCGGATCTAGCCACCGAGCGGTCCCAGTGGGAAGCAAAGGAGGCTGAGTGGCTGAAGAAAAAGGAGAAGCTTAAGCTCCAGCTGGCTGCCTCTGAATCTATCCAATCAAGATGCAGTCTTGAGATCATAAATCTGAGGTCTCGGGTCGAGTTACAGCACTCTGAGATGGAGATGCTGAAGAAGCAGCTGGCTGGGGAACCCGAGAGACTCCGATTGTGGTAGAGTCACTTGAGGCTGAAGGGGAGGCATCAATGAGTCAGGCAATCGACCTGACCTGCCAAACCTTTCACGAAAAATATCCCAACCTCGACCTCGAGTGGCTCTATGAGACATTGGGGAGAGGAGTGCCCGACTTCGGGGCCCAGGGCACTGGGACGAAATAAGAGACCCCTGCCCCGAAGACTTAAGAGACTCTTGTCTTAGAGACTCAAGAAACTCCTGTCTTAGGGGCTGCATCCTCCGAAATTCATGCGGACACTCCTACTGGGTCAAGCCAACCACCGCTGGATCCTGCTTCAGACCCGGTCGCTCAAGACCCTGTTGATGTAAACAAGACCCAGTAGGGTCAGATACTGTAAATATATTTCATTAGTAAAACTTCTTTTTACCCAAGCTCTGACTCATTCAATCTGGCATATTCTGTAATATTTCTCTGAGTCCGCTGCTTAGAAAAAGAGCATTCAGCTCGACATAGATAACTAAATAGCCCATTGACTCAGGGGAGCTATCCGAATAAATAACTTAGCAGAAATTTCAGACGTCCCAATAAAAGGCTCGTTAACTCGGATAATGCGTCCAAATAAAAGACTTGGGAAATTTTTAAATACCCAAATAAAGAACTTGTCCATTCAGGAAAAATATTCGAATATAAGACTCAGAGAAATTCTTAAATATCCAAATAAAGGATTCACCCGTTCAGGGAAAACGTCCAAATAAAGGACTTAGAAAATTTTTAAATACCCAAATAAAGAACTTGTCCATTCGGGGAAAACTTCCAAATATAAGACTCAGAGAAATTCTTAAATATCCAAATAAAGGACTTAGAAAATTCTTCAGTATAAAGAAGCCGTCCAATCGGGAAAGACATCCAAATATAGGACTTAGAGAGATTCTTCGTTAAAATAGTGCTCGGGATAATTCATAAGCGCGTAATACAAGTGCATTCGAAAAAAATATGCCGAGTGTATAACTTAGAAAATATTTCATTAAAGTGATCGCTCAGGATAATATACGCACATATGGCTCGAATATATCCAAATGCGGCCCTCAAACAAATAACTTAGAAAATTTGTAACTGAGAAATATATGCAAATAATATATTTAGATTATCCGTCTCGGATTAATATACAGTCAAATGAACTGCTGTTTGATTCGATAAGAACATATAAATATATCACTTTCATTTAACATTGAAGTCGAAGAGAATATTTACAGAGAAGAAAGTATTTACAGGCAGGTCTGTTAGTTAATCCGACCATAAAAATAAAGAATCATATAACAAATACAAACCGCAGGTAATATGCAATCGTGGATCCCGAAAGATGCAATATAATGCAGAAGTAGAATTAGGAGTGGCATAATCTTCTCGAATATTCCCCTTTTATAACGGGGGCAACTCAACCTTATCGACATATGGTCTCTCCCAAGTACCCTGATACCTGCAAAAGAAAAAATTGAAACAGGTAGTCGGCCTCGGACAATATGGTCCATGTGGCCTTGGAACAGAATAATTCCATGACTACCAAATTTCCTTAGCTCGGAGACGATATAGTCTCGCTGGTCTAAGGTATTCTCAAGAATGATTTGGTCCCAGTAGGAGATTCAAATCGGAATATGTTCGTCGGACGAAGAGGGTACGTATGACCTTTCCCTAAATCCGTACATCGGGCAAGCAGGTCCATATGACCCATCCCGAAATATGTACATTAGGTAAACAGATCTATATGGCCTGTCCCGAATTTGATGTATCGAGCAAGCAGGCATAACTGACCCATTTCGGATATGACCCATTTTGAAACCAGCATATCGGGCAAGCGAGTCCCTGAATCCGTATATAGGGCAAGCAGGTCCTGGATATAACTTGTCCTGGAATCGGTACGTTGAGCAAGCGGGTTCCGAATATGATCCGTCCCTAATATGACCCATCCTAGAATCCGTGCATCAGGTAAGCAGGTCTGTATGACATTAGAACAACATGGTTCCGTAATAAATATCCTTGGCTCGGAGATAATACGATCTCATTGGCCTAAGGTCTTCTTATACAGGAGATTAGGCTAATTTAAATTATCAAAGTCAGGCCCTGATAGATTACTTGAGAGGGGCTCGGCATGTATTCACTGCGAAGCAGATGGGCTCGACGCGTATTCACTACAGAGCAGATATTCGAGACAATGGTTGTAGGATCGGGGGATCTATCACCAAAAGGGTTGGGTCATGGATAATAAATCTTTAGTCTGTCTGCATTCCACGGTTTTTTTACTAAAGTGCCGCTCAGGGTCTCTAATTTGTAAACCCCTGGTTTAAGTACTTGAACGACCTTGTATGGCCCTTCCCAATTGGCTCCAAATATCCCTTCACTCAGGACTTTAGTGTTAAGAGTCACCCTTCGAAGAACAAGGTCACCTCTCTAGAAGGTTCGACGTCTGACTTTTTGATTATAGTATCGGGCTACCCTCTGTTAGTGTACGGATACCTGAATCGTGGTCTCATCTCTTTTTTCATCTAATAGATCTAACTCTAATCTTTAGCTAGCCTCATTTCTCTCTTTCGTGTAGTCCTGCACTTGAAAGGTTGGGATGTCGATTTCCACCGGAATCATAGCTTCGCACCCGAATGCTAGTAGAAAGGGGGACTCTCCCGTTGTCGTTCGAGGAGTAATTCTATATGCCCAAAGGACCTCGGGCAATTTGTCAATCCAATCCGCTTTGTGCAATCCGAGCTTCTTCTTGAATGCCTTCTTGATTATCTTATTGGCAGCCTCAACCTGCCCATTGGCTTGTGGGTGCGTTGGAGTGGCAAATCTCAGGTCGATGTAGGATTCTGAACAGAATTCTTTGAACCGAGCGTTGTTGAATTGCTTTCCATGATCGACAACCAGTATGTGTAGAACCCCGAAACGATAGATTATATTCTGCTTCACAAATATGATAGTCTTTTTCTTAGTTATGCTGGAGAGTGGCTCTACTTCTACCCACTTTATAAAATAGTCGATGTCCATAATGACATATTTGGTGTTGGCTCGGGCAGTCGGGAGTGGCCCTATCAGATCCATCCCCCATTGAGAGAAAGGCCAAGAACTCGAGAGATAAGTGAGTTCTTCCGGGGGCTGTCTCAGGATATCGCCATGAATTTGACACTGGTGGCAAGACTTGACTATTCTACAAGCATCCTGAGAGATCGTGGGCCAATAATATCCTTACCGAATAATTTTATATGTTAAGGAACGAGCCCCTCCATGACTTTCGCAGGTTCTATCGTGGATTTGTTCAAGCACTTTATCTGCCTCATCTGGTTTCAAAAATTTCAAGTATGGTAGAGTAAATTCACGTTTATACAATATATTATCAAGGATAGCGTACTTGGCTGCTCAATTTTTTATCTTTCTGGCTTCGTTTCGATCATTCGGGAGCTCTTTATATTGGATATATGTTTTTAGCTCCCTCATTCAGGTCAGTTCGGGGGTCTCCTGTAGAGTTGCAACAAAGTCTTCTTTCAGGTTTACACTCCTCTGTGTCAGGAGTTTGATTGACACTGTAGCTGGACACTTCCCCTTGAACACTGAAGCCAACTTTACCAGAGAATCTGCCCTGGAATTTTTCGCTCGGGGGAGTTATTCAACAGTGACGTTCTGAAAGGCCTCCATCAATTTTCTGGCTTGAACCAAATAGGCTTGCATGTTATCTTCCCGAGCCTAGAATTACCCATTCAACTGACCAGCGATCAACTGAGAATCGCTATATACGATCAGATTCCAAGACCCTAGAGCCTTTGCCAGTTTCATTCCATTAATCAATGCTTCATATTCGGCCTCATTATTGGTCACCTTGAACTCAAACCGTAGGGAGTACATGACTTCTTCTCCACTCGATTTTCTCAAGATTATTCCTACTCCTCCCTCTTGTATATTTGATACCCCGTCAACGTACATCCGCCATGTCCCCTTCGTGGTCCGAGGATCGGGGCCGCTATTCTTGCCTTGGTCATTACTGATGCCAAGACCTATAATACAGCCAGCTGATCCGAGATAGTAAGTTCTGTCATAAAATCCGTCAGTGCTTGCCCCTTAATGGCCCTTCGAGGCTTATAATCAATATCATATTCGTTCAGTTCAACCGACCACTTCACCAGTCTCCTTGATAGGTCGGGCTTGTGAAGAATTTATCTCAGGGGTTGATCCGTCATCACAACTACACGGTGAGCCTGGAAGTACAGACGTAACTTTCTAGCAGCTATAACGAGTGAAAGGGCGAACTTCTCGTACAGGGTGTATCTTGTCTCGACATCTAATATGATTTACTGGTGTAGTATACAAACCTTTGCACTTTTTTCTCATCTTCCTTTACTGGGATGGAGCTGACGGAGTGTTCACTAACCGTCAAATACAACTGCAAAACATCCCCCTTCTCGGGGCTCACGAGATGAGGGACGTGTGCCAAATACTCTTTCAGCTCTCGGAAGCTCTGGTTGTAACTTTCATCCCACTCCAGTCTCTTCCCCTTTCTCATCATCTGAAAGAAAGGGAAATATCTGTCAGTGGCCTTCAAAAAAAATCTGCTCAGAACTGTCAATCTTCCTGTTAAACTCTGCAGCTCCTTTATTGTGGTCGGGGGCCTCAAATCAAGGATAGTCTGGACCTTCTGAGGGTTGGCTTCGATACCTCTTTCATTGACCATATACCCGAGGAACTTTCCTGCTCTGACCCCAAACGAGCATTTCTCATGATTCAACTTCATTTTATACCTTCTCAGGTAAGAGAAAGTCTCTTCCAAATGTTTAGCATGGTTTGAAGCCTGCACAGACTTTATAATCATGTCGTCCACGTACACCTCTATAGTGAACCCTATTAAAGGTTCGAATACCTTATTAACTAACCTCTGGAATGTGGCCCCTGCATTCTTTAATCCAAAAGGCATAACCGTATAACAATATAGTCCTTGGTCAATAACAAATACAGTTTTATCCTGGTCGAGCTCATGCATCCTGATCTGATTATACCCTGAGAAGGCGTCCATAAAACTAAGGAGTCCATGACCAGCCGTGGCATCTACCAGCTGGTCAATCTTCGGGAGAGGAAAATTATCCTTCGGGCAAGCTTTATTCAAATCGGTGAAGTTCACACACATCCTCCACTTTTCGCTGGGCTTCTTCACCATTACAACATTGGCGATCCACTCGGGGTACTGGACTTCTCGGATAAACCCCTCTTTCAAAAGCTTGTCCACCTCAGTTTTGATAGCCTTTCTCCTCTCTAAATTAAATGTTCGCCTTTTCTGTGCTATAGGCCTGAATTTCAGGTTCACCATTAACCTGTGAGCTATAACTCGAGTACTGATCCCCGACATATCATCATGGGACCAGGCAAACACATCCACGTTCCTCCTGAGTACCCGAACAAGCGATACTTTATGCTCGGGGGCTAAGCGAGATCCGATCCTCATCAATCTCTCGGGTCGCTCTTCATCTAGGATGATCGTCTCCATCTCTTCGGCCGGCTCGGGTGAGGATGGTTCCCTGAATTGGTTACCCTCTCCATTTGGTTCTCTTGTGAGATCCTCCTGTCGACTACCTTGCTTGCACCCCTCGATTTCGCTCTCTAAGAGGTGCTAATGAATGCAATATGAGCTTCGCGAGACAGTAGCGAAGCAGGATCGAGCTTCCTTTTGATTTCTTCTCACGATCCCGATTCCCTCTCTGACTCTGAACTTTAGCTTCAAGTAGTGTATGCTTTCCACTGTCTTTGTGAATCGGAGGAATGGTCTCCCAAGAATCATGGTAGGGCATTTTTAAGTCTACCATCTAGAGTGCTACCATGGTGACCTTTTGGTAGGGCTTATCGCCTATTATAATTGGTAACTGTACAGTCCCCAGGGGATACACGCATGACTCTCCAAACCCATGTAATGCGGTCTCTGCTGGCCTTAACCTCAGGTCTTCTATGCCCAAGGAATCCAGCGTCTCCTTAAAGATGATGTTTGTAGAGCTTCCTATGTCAATGAAGATCCTCCCGACTAGGAAAGTCCCTACTGTCATTGTGACAACAAGGGCATCATTGTGAGGGTAATGAATCCTATTTTCATCCTCGTCCGTAAACAAGATGGGCATCGAGGCTATCTTCTGCTTTTTCTTTGCCCGCACGTTCAGGACATGAGGCTTCATGTTTGCACTCAAGATAGAATAACGAGCGTAATTCTTCTTGGAGTTATTCGAGTTTTCAGCCAGTGTAGGATCGTCGACGATCACCATTGCATCATCATTCCCTGGGACTCATCCCGATTCTTGGGGTCTTTTATCTTCACGAGTTATAAACTCGATCAGATAATTATTTTTAACCAAGACTTTAATCTGGTTCTGCAGCTCGTGGCACCGTTCCATCAAGTGCCCCATATCTTGGTGGAACTCACAAAATTTGTTTCCCGCTTCTCCAAAAAGCCTATGCTTAATTGGACGGGGGTCCAGCAACAAAGTCCCCCGCTTTCTTACCTCTTCCAAAATTTGTGAAAGGGGACCATTCAAGGGAGTAAACTTCCTCTTCGTTTCTCCCTGTTTTGCTTGCCTCGATCGATCTACTTGGGCGATCCGCTTCGGATTGTCTCCTCAAGACGATCTTTGTTCTCGAGGATACTGCTCCTCTCTCCTCCTGTCCCGCTGATAATATTCGGGGGCTCGATCTCTTCCCCGATTAACTTTAAGAAACTTCCTCCCGTCACTCCGTCATTGCTTGTAATCGGGTCTTCTAAACCGGTTGTCCTCTCTCGAGGGAGCCCTTGCAGGCTTTTGTTCCTTCATATTGAGCATCACCTGATTTTTGACTTCTATCTCGTCGAGTATCTTTCTGCGAGCCGCCTCATAAGTGTTCACAGAGGACTTACAAATGGCATACCAGGCCCTATCTATTCTGAGCCCCTGTCTCAGTCCCTCTAAGGCCAGCGGGTGGTGGTAAGCCCCCAGTTTGAGTACCTCCTCGTGGTACCTCTTAGCGAAGCTCCTGAGGCTTTCACCATTCTCCTGTTTAAGTAGCAACAAGGAACTCGGGGCTGCTAAAAATCGCACCTCTGAACTCTATGATGAACACCTCCGAATGCTCATGGGGGTTAAACCCATGAACCACTTTTTAGCTTGTCCCTCAAGGGTCAGGGGGAATAGGTGACACATCTGTTCTTCGCTCAGGTCTTGGACAAGCATCATCTTATGGAAAAAATCTATGTGGAGGGATGGGTCTGGCTTCCCAGAAAATGGGACAATATGAGACATCTTGAACTTTTTGGGCAGGGTCTGGCCTAACAGTTTAGATGCAAAGGACGACCTCACATAAGGGCCAGTCACTGAAACACGTTTAGCCAGTTCGCCTCGGGGACCCGTTTTCTCTCTATTCATCTCCTTCATTACCTTTCGCACTAAGGACTCCACATCCCTATCCTTGTTGTCAGTCCTTCATTCCTCCTCGTGACACAGGTCTCCTCACCCAAATGTCTCACGTTCTCTTCTCCTCCTCTGCTCCAACAGTATCCTCATGTCTCTTGGAAGTGGGCTGGAGTCGTCAGGTATCTCCTGGACTGTATTTGGACTCCGGGATACTCTTGTAAACCCAGGGTGACACCTTTCTTGGGTCACAGGAGGCATGCATGTATCTTTAACCCCTACTCCCCTCGAATGGGGCTCCTCTACAACTTTGTTCTTCCCTTTTTCCACTGCTGTATATCTCCTGGTCTGGGTTTGCCTCCCAACTCCTTCTTCATCCCTCACCATGGCTTCTGGTCGAGGGAAACTGCTTTCCACCGTTTCGTCCGGTACCCTCACGTCCTGTGTATTGGCCTGTACTATCTTTCTCATCTCTGACACTTCTTTGGCCAACACTTGCAACTGCCGATCTTTTTCTGTATGTCGCCGTTCATTGTCTTGGAGTAGCTGCAACAATCTAGCCATTTCTTCAGTTTCCCTTGTATGGCTTATTCCACGTGCGTGTGCCTCAGTAACATTTGAACGGGGGCTCTCATGCTCCGAGATTTTATACAAGGCATCTTTAACCCCCTTTAGAATAGTAGTGACTTCCATAGAGTCTCCCTCTATGTTGCGACGCTCAAACACGTGCCTCCTAGTTGAATAACCTCTAAAGTTGGTCATTTTCATTGAAAATATTTTGCTGGATGGCTTTTCGTTCGTTTTCCACAGATGGCGCCAACTGTTGATGCAAGAAGTCGGCTTCGCCCTCAACTCTGTACACCAACAGATTTCTACTTCCCGTTCCTGAGCTCTAAGACTGCAAAACACAGAACACCTCAGGGATAAAGTCGGTTTTTCAACGAAAACCCTCCGATGCTTAAGTTAGAGAGGGTTTTACTTAGTGTGTGAGAGGTGTGCCTGCAAGCTAGGAACGTAAAAATTTCAGAGAGAGTAAAAATATGTTATGAATGAATGTATGCCTATATCTCTGTACAAGAATAACCTTTTTACCCTTTATGGGAAGTCCCTGTAAAATTCTCGCCCACAGTCTGTGAGAAATCCCTTGGGATGAGTGAAAAATCAGAGAATCTCTCCCTTCCTCGATTTCTGGATGCTGTATATTGAAAGCCTAGGAGTTTGTATCTTTGAACACGTGTTATCACGTGGTTGGTGTGCCCAGGGCAACTTGCTGTAAAACTCAATGAATATGGGAAAACGTGATACTGTTACCTGTCATGTCATCCCCGAGTGTTCGAGTGTCTGTACCTCCGAGTGAAGCTTCCAACTCTCCCGAGAATGAAATGCCCTGGTTCCTGGGAGGTTTTTACATAGCGGGTGATAGTTTCGAAGACACCAGAATGTAGTACCAGGGATACATGTACACCCTGAGTGCCCACGAGTCCCTGCTTTATTGGAAAAAATATATTGGTCCGACCTTCTGAGTCCAGAAGATTTGTCATTGCAGGCCCCAAACCTGAGTGCGAGTTAGCCGTGGATAACTCGTTGGAGGTCTTCTGAGCAGTAGACTCGAGCAAAATATCCGAGGCTTTTTAACCGTCTCCTCGACGATGTAATCAGCTTCTCGGGAAGACGTCGTGTCGGGGAGTTCGTCTAGAACCGAGGTGTATATTCAATAGGCCTAGATAAGGACATGGAGATGGACCTGAGCCTGTGGGCCAGGCTTTTACAAAATACCCCAATAATATGAATAATGAAAATAAAAATTTTACCCATGTGAATGATGATGACTATGGTGTGGAATTAACATAAACAACATCTTAATTATGGAATACAACATTAATTTTTCAATAACAACCTTGGCTAATCATATTTATAATCATTGACAAACAAATTTGTATTTTTAGATACATGTGAAGTAGCGAAGGGAAAAAAAATACCTCCAAAGAATCAACTGATTTCATTTGATCCCATGGGTGGTGTTGATAATTTTTATCACATCCAGCAATGAAAAAAGAAACACAAATGTATAAATAAGATGATTCAAAGAATTTATATGCACGTGGCTAAGAAACAATCTAAATGAGACAAGTTACAACTAAAAACAATTCACTTCTACTTTCAAATCCAATTAATACATGTACAGCTAATGTGGATGCCAACCATTTTTTATTTTTTTGTTTTTGCAAGTCAATGCTAAAGAATTACTTATTTGGCAAACAACAAAACATTTGTTAGTAAAATAAACCAAGGATAAAATTCAATTCCCCTAATTAATATCAAAACCATACAAAAAGACATCAATTACAAAATAATTATGATGTTAAAATATTATGTTTACAAAGAAAAATTTGTTCTTTCTATCAAAAGGTATCAAAAATAAATAAATTACTCAATAAAAAGTGAAAAATGATCCTCATATCTTATAAAACAATTGCAATACAAAATAACAATTTTTTTCTTGAATCTATCACAAATCTCAACCAAGCAAAAGTTAAAAAGAAAACAAAGAACCTTAAAATTTATAAAAGTTTCTAATGGTATATGAATTTAAAATAATAAAAATTACAAAATAAGATTCTCGATATTACCAACTTTTTCATTATAGAAGAGATTGCAAAATTGCAGAATTCAAAAATGAAACTCTTCATTATTGCCATTTTGAGGAGAATAGGAGAAATAATAAATTTTCAGTAAAAACGAAAGAAAAATACATTAAAGAAACGGAACAATTGCATTAGAAACGTACATATCATAAAATCAAATCTTAATTTTATAAATTTGAAAAATTGAAACCCTAAGTTGCGAGAGTTAGGTTTTTAATTTGCATACATTAATCAAATTATAAAACAATAATCAACCAAAGAATGAAATCTAAAATAACAATTAAGAACTCGCACCTCTATAGAAAATACTTACTCTTAATAAAAATCATATAAGTCATTATCATCATCATGTTGATGTTACGTCAAAATAAAATTGAACCACTTTCAGTAGACAAGGAGTCGATAATATAAAGCCGTTAACTGCCTTAATTATTTCAAACTCCACTTTAGAACTCAACGCAAACTTATTAACAAATAAGTTCTCCCATTTATCTATTCTAAAAAATTCATCTATCTTACTTAAGACTTTGTAGACTTCAATCCTTACCAACAATTGCCTCTAAGAATTCAACATTCGAATAGCTTACACTTTCATCACATGCTAAATATAGTTCATTGTTATATCTAGTCATTCTCAATAAAAATTCCAAATTTAATCTATTTAACAATATCACAAACAAATAACTTTTAATAATTAGAAATATATTATAACCCTTCTTTAATAAAAAATAAATATATTTTAAAATACCTCACTTGTTATTTATCACTAGAAAAAGGTACTGCCACTTTAATTTAGGTTACTATAAAATATTCGGATAGTACAACCAAGTCATAATTAGTAATCAAATCAATAAATAGCATAATAGCTATATCTCCCTTTTAACTATATCCCAAATTGTAATTTACTGTAATTCCTACAGTAGCTAATCTTACAATATATTCAACTTAGCAATGAACTCACTCATCCATAATTTTTCTTTTTTTGTTTTTTGGTATTTACTCGATCTCTGTTCCATTTAATAAAACCACGATGAAATGTTAGGAAAAATTTCTATTAACACCATATCCTTTAACACCAAGATTCTATCCAACTTATCTACTAAAATTCGCAGGATCTCAATATATTTCTTAACTATATATTTATCTCACTTGTACCCAACCATGATGTCGTTTGTTACTACAATTAAATTTAATCAGTAGATATTACATGCATCTTAATACCAACTTAAAACTCAACTCACTTATAGTCCACTAAAAATTGAAAATCAATAAAAATAATATAAAATAAATTGAGTCAAATAGATTCATTAGTAACATTTAAATCTTTTGAAAACATGCCAAATCATTCAAAACTTAAAACTTATTTTAAAATCATTAGCTCTGATACCACAAAAGTTATCACGTTCCAACCCGTGAGGCCTACAGTGACAAGCGCCATAGGCCCATGATACACCCTCTATACCCTAAAGGGCATACCAAGGACTTATAAAGCTTCTAGAATCTTTTTAAATAATTTATCTTTATCTTATAATCAAATCAAGTTTATAAATTATTTCTATATTTCATATCAAAATATTTTCCATCATAAACAAATTAACTTTTTGCAAATAACTATATGTATATAAAATCTATAAATAGAAGAAAATATTAATTTACACTTCTTCGATAAGTTCAATAACATTTATTTATCAAATACAAATAAAGATAAATTCGATAAACCACTGCATATAATTTCATTAGCATCTCTACTTGTACCAACCCCCATTGTAAATCCCCATTTACCTAGATGGCCTCTTCTAAGTCCGTCCTAAACTATTACCCTGTAGTTATAGTCAATATATATTCTTGGCCCTCCTGGTCATATCACCAATACATATCTAATACATAAAACCCTAGCTCACTAGTCATCTCATCATGAACATATCAAAATCAACATAATCATCATCATATATTTTTACATATGCATAGATATTTCAAATTCAAAACTCAAATGAAATTCAAATTAATAAAATTATCATCTTAATCACATAACAAAATTATAAAATATTTTCAATATCACATGAATTGTCTTTAGCCTCTGGTCTTCAATATATATAAAAATCCAATAGAAAATATATCAAAATTATAAAATACTTTTTTTATATATCTATTACAAACAAGGGAACCTCCTGGTCTTTACAAAAATAAAATCCATCGCCTCCTCATAAGATCATATAAAACATTTAGCATTTTAAAGCATTTAAAACATAAGTTTTTCATGAATTATTCAAAAAATAAAAAAAATAGGATAATATCTACTCACTACTTAGGGAGGGTATAAATTCCCTATATTTTTTTTATTGCACAAGTTCCTTGCTGACACGCTCTGAGTATAACATACATAAATATTGTTATATCCTTTTTTTTAAAACAAGAGCATTTTCGTTATTTTGTTCTTTAGGGACATTTTCATTATTTTTAAAAAAATATTTGTTTGGGTACTAAAAATAATTAATTTATTTTGTTTTATTATTATTAAGTATTTGTATAAGTTTAGATGAAATTGATTGATTTTGGATAAGTTTGGAAAAATTTTTCTTAAGTTTTTAATTGAGTATCCAAGTTTTAAATTTAATTTTCTGTTGATCGGGATATCTGATTTGTGAATTTTTTTTATATTAAACTAAACATATATACGATTAATTAGGAAGAAACGAAAGTGAAATCAGAGACTAAATAACTATTTTATCATTTTTTCAATTTATATTCAAAAGTTTAAGGGTAATTATGTCTTTTCAAGTCTTTATGTATAGTATAAAATTATCGCCACTGTTGATCTTCTCTATTTTGGCTCCTTGGTCGACAGAAGGTATCCTTCCCTACTCCCTTTGTAATTTTTTTTCTTTTCTTCTAAATTTTTCAACTTTTAGCTGTTTAACTCGTCGTTTTTTTTAACAAATCAATTCTCCTCCTCCTCCTCTACATTATACACACTTTATTTTGCTGATTTGGTGAAAAAATTGAGTTAAAGAGCCTTAGAAGGAGTGGTAAATACTGTTTACAAGTTGAAAATGTTTTGAATTTAAAGCGAGTTGAAGTTTTTCAAGGTTAAATTGAACCCTTTGGTGAATTGATACCACTTGGTAGCCTTTAATTTTGCTTGAATTGAGAAAAATAAACTGTTGAAAGTTATGGTTGTTAGAGATATGCCCTAGAACCAAACGTGTCAGATGGTTCAGGGTTATATTTTCTTGTGTATATACCTTTAGTAA
>JAVXUL010124302.1:3926-16478 GCA_035590515.1 Trichilia minutiflora | reverse complement strand
AAATTATATTTAATTAGCTAGTAGAATACTTGTTGTTATTGTTTGGGATTTCCATATGATTGTTTAGTTAGGGAATTTCGTATTTCCGTTGTGTTAGCAACAAGTAGTAGAATCTTGAGTGTCCAACAAATAGTAGCAGATTTTGTTTTGGGCACAACATTAAGCTCATATACGATTGTAAACAGCTTCCTTACTTTCCAAAAAAATTCTAAGATATTACTCATATTATTAATATTCTCAAAATTTTACCAATTGAATCTACCAAACCCACTATTCAAAAGTTAAATTTTCTAATTATTTCGTTGTCTGCTTGCATTTCTTTTAGCTTTTGTAATAATATAATTAGATTTTTAATCATGTATATAAAACTATTTGCACGATTAGGAAGATTAGATAAAAAGAACCCCGTATGTGGTTATAATTTGTCTTGAACTACTTTGAAAAATCCATCCATATTAAGTAAAACAGCTAAAATGAATTAAATTGAAGTTAAATATTCGCATCTATAAGATAATTAATTTTAAAGTGAAATTATGTCAACGTTTGGTTTACATTTTCATATGTAAAACTTCACTGGTGAAGGATTTAGTTATATAGCTGTTATCATGGAAAATATTGAGCATTGAAAAATGTTCAGCCACGTATGCAGCTTTACCATTGTTATAAACTCTTTTCTTCCTGTTTTTTAACCAAGTATCTCAATATAAAAATTACTCAACACCGTCTTACATAAGCCCACAAAATCTTTCATCAGATAGGTTGGTTGAGTTACTTGAGTAATTTTTGAAAAAATAAAAGAATATCAAAGTATTAAGCCAAAGAATATGAGAAAAATTGTCATTTATCCAATTATTTTTCAACCCTAGATGCAGTGGATCGTGCAATATACATATAATGTATTTGTGTACTTAATTATATCCCTACCTTCCAGGGTATAAACTACAAAAACTCGGAAATTTTAATTGGAATATAGCGAAAGAAACACTTGACCATTTTTTAACCGCAAGAAAGTAACACAAATTTTCTCACCTATCTTTCCATGTCTTGTTATATGTATCGGCCTTGCACAAATTTTAGCGGATAATAGAGATAGGGATTAACTTCTCCAAGCAGGATCAACAAGCATATTTTATGTCTGCGATTAATGTCCACAAACAACCTCTTAGTTAGGAAGAAGAAAAAATAATAATACGCTTTAACATTTGTCAAAATTTTTACCAAAAATTAATTCTAGATAAGATGAAGGAAAGCTAAATGGAACTTTTTAATTTCAAAGATTTATCTATGCAAATAGGAATGGCTTTGGTTATCTACGAAAATGTATTCATAAAGTTAATTAAAAGCGTTCTCTTGTAGAGCTTGCTGTGTTTGATTGACATAAATTAAAAAAAAAAAAACATCTTGACTTTTGTGAATAGAGAAATAACTAGCTAGAGAGCTTTAGAAGAACATATAATCTGTCCTCCAAAAATTCTGGTGTGTTTTTAGAAGGAATAGTTTTGCTCGAAAGCATTTCCTATTCATACATTACACTTCCCAAATGCACCCTTAGTGACTCATACGCAGTTTTTGTGTCTGTAATCATGGCTTCTCTCAGTGCAAAAAGTGCATGCAATATAATTAGCAACATAGAACGATTTATGGCAATATATTTGGTTGCAGAAGTCAAAGTACTCATTAAGTAGGTATATATACAAATTCAGAGATTTGCTTTCTACAAAATTATACGAAACATGTAGAGATGAGAGAGCGAACTATATATCAAAGTGCAGCAGACACGAGATGATCGAACCTGCTAATGATGTATGCAAAATGGTAAAGTGATCACCTCACTCACTTATACACTGGTTTCCGATAAGTAATCACTGAAGAAGCAGAAGTACCAAGAATGATATATAGAATAAAATATGGGACAGAAACAAAGAAAATCAAACAGAAGTAATTAATTTATTCAAAATTATGAAAAAGTCTTTGTTGATAAATTTATAATAAATTAAAAGTCTTAAATTGAATTAAAACTTGGAAAGGCATATCCCCTTTGTCATTTGCATTTTCGATTTCATCGGTTCTCATTCTTCCAAGTCTCTTATCATTTGCTTCTCCTCATCTCATTGCTCTCTTTAATTGCAAGAAGTCTTTACCTCAATAGTCAATACACTAGGATCAACTAGAAGACAAAAGATTATTGGAAATTTTGGGAATCTTCTTAATGAACAAACCTAGAATTATTGTGTCTTTATGAAATAAGGTATTTATTTAAAAAATAACTACCAAATTGATAGACCATATAAATGCAGCATTAGACCAAAAATAATAATACAATATTTTATATTTGGGTCTAGAGAGAGATAAATCATTTGAGAATAATTATTTTTCTTAAAAGTCTACTTTTATTATTTAGGCATCTCAACATATATCCACCAATCTCACAACCGTGATATCGAATTCTAATAATATATGCCAGTATTTAAACATCCGTCTATTGTTGTAAAATTTGTTACAACTTATTTTGAATGCATGGCCTATTATTAATTGAATTTAAAATCAATCCCCAAACTATTGTATATTTATTTATTTATGTAAATTTAATTTATCACATAATTTATATTATTAATTGTATTAATTTTATATATTTATTTTAAATTTAATATTATATCACATCAGTTTTTTTAATTACTTATATTGTTAGGATTACTCAACTCTAACTGAATATTTACCGGATGTTTTCCAATTCCTCCCGCTTACGACTCCGGTGATAAAAATATCGAAGGAATGAAAGTGAGAGAAAGTGGGCTTGTGGGCTGTCAAGTAGATCAAATCAAATGATGACATGTAGCACAGTAAATTTTAGGTAACAATATTGACGTGACGTTGTAATTAGTTGTTTTCGTGTTAGATGTTAAGTTCTAGATTTCTAAGAAAATATAGATTTCTCACTTTAGATGAAATTTGATTATATCAATTAAAAATTAATATGCTGATATAATCTTATTCATTTTAATTAATAAATTAATAAAATCATATTTATTACCTACTATATTATTTATAAAATCATATTTGGCAATTTACTATTTCACCGCATTTCTGGGGACTGAGATTCACCGTCTCCAAAGTATAATTTGGAATCTCTCTTATAAAATGATCAGAGCCAAAAGATTCTTTGAATGCTATACACAAGCTCTTAAAGGTCAGAAATGTAGAAGATCAGTAGAATCTAAAAGCTATTAATGGTTAACAATTAATGATTAAATGCTAAACACGGGAGTCAAGCTCCACACCATAAAAACTAAAATAAACGTTCCAAGTCATTGATAATAAAAATATTAATATATTAAATATGAACGTGTGAAGTGAGCGAATCTCGTATGAAAAAATTATAAGATAAATAAATAATATATAAGTGAAATGGATTTATAAATTTAATATCTTAAAGTTTTAGATTAAAAATAGTGTATAATTTATGAATGTGTTTATTCATTTGACCTAAATATATTCTCTTCAGAGTTTGGATAGATTTTTCCGTATTCAACAAGTGATATCAGAACCAATAATTTGGAAGGGACGTGAGTATGAAGACGATGGATATTTTCGTGGTTACTACCACCGTAAGGAATGATAAAAAGAGTTATGAACTTTTACGGAAGATGACCCAAAAAAAAGTGAGTTAGTCTAAGGTGGAATTGTAAGACACGGTTCTTGGAGAAAAAGAGTACGTTTATCTCTCATGTGACTCTGAGTGGATCATTGACAGATGCAAACTCTGAGATAAGCGGATCGAGTTTAATAGGAGTATAAGTTCTTAAAAATATCTTGATACTCAAATAAAAAAAAAAAAAGACTCTATTTAAGAGGGAACAAGTAAAAAATTCAAGTCCAATAAGGAAGATATTCATATTTAAAAAGAAGATTATTAATATATTAAATATGAGTGTGTAAAATAAAAGAATTTAATATTAAAAATTATAAGTTAAATAAATAATATATAAATAAAATAAATCTATATATTTAATATTTTAAAATTTTAAATTAAAAATAATATTTAAATTTATGAATATATTTATTCATTTAATCTAAGTATGTTATTCTCCTAAGTTTGCGCGGGCTTTCCGGATTCAACAAAAACAACGGAAGAAGCATCAAGCATAGAGCTAATACAAGGAAACATCATCATCATCAACAACAACAATAGCAACAGCGCCGACTTCATCCCTTGAATGCGTAAACAAATGAAAGAACGACGGGGATTACTCATATAATCATTAGTTATGTCGGCAACCAGAAGGAAGTTGCCCCGTGGAAAAATGGTGTGAAGGGATAATTCAATAATTCAAATAATACAAGGAAACAACCACAGCAAATTGATCGGTACTCTTAAATCAGAGGATTTCAAATTGGAAAAACATTACAGAACCTATCCCGGGATTGTGCAGCAATTGGTTTGGCGTACTATACCATTATTTGGCTGCATAATACATGGCAAACGTTTCGTACGGGCATGAAAATGTGGCCCAGGTGGGTTCGCCCGTATAAAACAGAGAACAGAAAAAATTTGGGTTCCGGCACAGCCAATATGGTCCGTGCTAACAAACGTGCTTGAACAGAGCCGATAACCCATTGGGCCAGCCTATTTATAATATTAATTTAATATTTTTAAATATATATAAATAAATAAATATAATTATAATAAAATTAATATAAAAATATTTGGACTATGTAAACAAAATTTTTTGTAAATTAATTTGTTCACAGATTTTATTTACATTAGTTATTTTAAGCAAATTGGAACACATTTATATATACTAGATGCGAGAGAATTGGCTGTTGTATGTTGCCAATGTGATTCTTACCTAAGATTTAAATACTAGAAATTCTCCAAGCTAACAATATAAAATTATATTTAAAAAAACTTATTATCACATTAAAATTTTAAAATATAATTAAAATAAATATTTTGTTAATGATTATTATTAATTAATTTATTTATGAAACTTTTAAAACAACATATTATATAAGTTACAAGTTTACAACTATACAATATATTCTTTGATACACTATAATTAAGAAAATGAATCGATAACATGCAACAATACAATTATAAAATTATAAATTATAATTATTATATTAAATTAATAGATTAGATTAAATACTATTAATAATAGATTGATTATATATAAATTAACTACTTAAGAATTATCATTAATATTATATTTAGTTAGTCAGATATTTACAAAATAAAACAAATAAGAGATTAAGTAAATTACAATTATATAATTATAACATTAAATTTTCATCATTTTATTTAATTAATTGTTATATTAAAAATTTTAACAAGTTAATTCATTGATATTATTTAACTACTTGCAATATTATTTTAAATCTTTAGATGTAATATTTAATCTTTATATTTTAATTATGAATGTGCGCTGTATTATTTCATAATTTTACTTTGATAAATAGTAATGTTCTAATTGTGTTATTCTAATATATTTGTCTATTTTTTTTTAGTTTATAAATAATAGATTGATTAAATACAATATTAATAATTTATTAAAATTTTAAAATAATGCTAAATTAAGTAAATTACAACTATATACATACAGTATTCATCGTTATTTAGTATATTATAATTAAAACTTTAACGAGTTATTCATTGCCTATTAAAATGTACGTTGTATTTAATTAATCTATTTATTTTTTATAATATTGTATTTAATTTTCAGATATAAATTAAATTGCTATATGAATTTTTAATTTTTATAATTGCGTTGATGCGTGTGTTGTACTATTTAAAAATTCTAATTTACTAAAAATATAGTGAATGTTGTAATTATGCACTTATCATTTATTTTAAAATTTTAATAAATTATTTATTAAATAATTATCGTTAATGTTGTATTTAATTAATTTACAACTTATATTATTGTATTAGATACTTGAATAATATTGTATTATTGTATTAGATACTTATATTATAATATTGTATTAGATACTTGAATATATGATAAACATTAAATTTAATTACAATTTTAATATTTGCATTTATGTCAGTAATTTTTTTATTGTGTTTCTAAATTCTAACGTAACAAATGGATATGTATATTGTAATTATAAAGTAGCAATCTACATAATGTCATTTGAAAATTCTGATAAATTAGTTAAGTTAACTATTATTATTAACAAAATATTTAATTTTTTATTTTTATTATGTTTTAAAGTATAAATTTGATAAAGTTTTTGATTAAATGTAATGCAGAAATGTGATATTTGGTGGGGTTCCACCATTTTTTCTGTGTCAATGTCAAAACCCACGATGCCAAAACATTCTAGCCTAGTTACTTGCATTCAGAGTGTGTACGGGGGTGCATCCATGTTGGCTTAAGTATTATTTACAAGTAAAGCTTTATATTATAATTAGAGAAAAGACATATATTACAGTCGAATATTCACTTTATTTTTAATTCATGTTTAATAATTTTATTCAAAAAGCAAATATAAAAAAAATTAAAAAAAAATAATGGGTTAATGGACAGGCTAGCCCCCATGCACAAGACTTGGACCAAGCCCACATGGGCTTGATTCAGGGAAGACTTGTGCTTGGGTCTGGGCCGAGCATGGCTCGTGGGTCTGATAAAATGGCTCGGCCCTAGTTTTTAACAAAATCAGGTCGGTAGTTCTGAACCTTTGCCACCTGTGATATTACCAAAACTTTTCTTCAACCAAAAATTATACTCAAAAGAAAAAAGGCTATCAAATTCCGAAATATCTAATCACATATAAATTTGAAATTTTCAACCAAACGTAAACACAAGCAAATACGCATTAGATTGTTGTACCAATTAATTTTATCCAAAAACCCAAACGAATGATGGAAAGGAATCAACCAAACTGAACCAATTTTTTTTTTATTATGTTTGATTCAATTCGATTCACGTTCAAAGCAAACTGAACCTAAAACTATTCAAGCCTACCTAAATCTACACAATTCAAGTTGTCATGTCTATAAACCTCAGACTAGCAAGGGTCTCACACCATTTAGCTAAAAACATAAAATAAAGTACCACTCAATTCATCAAACAAGTCATACATTATCACCGAGCTCAACAATAGCCCGCACCTTTTGCAATTAAAAATGTACCTTCTTATATAGGAGAAGGGCCCAAAGATAAGTTCAGGGTTAAGCCTAAGAATCTTTATTGATCTGGTATATGGTACAAGAACGGTAATTTCTTCTCAAATATAATTATGCAAGTGGTGAGAATAATGCTAATTAAGCCAGACTAAGGCTGTAGACTACTTCATCATATAATAAACATTTGGTCCCTATGGCCAGACTGCCGCACATACCCATATTAAATGAAGCATACGAATTTCTTGGATACAACGACTTTAGCCCACGGAATTTGAAAAACCCAGGAGAAGGAAGACACCGGCGAGATACCCTGGCTTAATAAACAAATCACAAGCAACAATCAACAGAAGCCATCTAAAAATCATCATCCAATTTCAAGTTTTCTACTTCTGTGAGACTAGACAACTAATCTGCAAAAGTTGAACCATTAAGCTATTGGTTGGTTGTTGTGCTTCTCAAATAATCTCAGCTTAGTTGTCAAGGATTTAACTCATAAGCTCATCTGGGTATAATGGGCTAATGGGTATAATGTGATCCTGATGTTTGTAACACCAACCCAGAAGGGAATACAAAATTGAACCTGGTATATCAACTATTATAATAATTAGTGGTGCTTGATCATAATCCTTGTGAATATGGGTAAACAACGCATATCTTAAAAGGGAAAATCCAGTCAAAAGTTTCTGAGAACTTCATTTATAAGAAAACAAGCAGTTGTGCTCGAAAATTAAACAAGTATAAAATCGGTATATCACATCAATTGCCAAGAAAGGATTTTACTCATCATCCTTGTAAGGATATTCTTCTGGAACTTGCTTGAGAAGTTTAACCTGTAGCTCATATGCATCATCCCCACGAAGCACATCACGGATCCAAGTAACTTCAGTCTTCATTGACACCTGTAAGTGGTAGAAATTTTCAGACGGCTATAATGAATAATAAGGGATGGAAAAACATGAAGGAAGTATGATATTAAGCAACATCCATATTTCTTGAAGCTACAGATCTGAATTTACTCAGGTGCCATGTTCCAAAAGCAATCAATCGACAAGTTTAAGAACAAAATGATCCATGTCTCTATCAACTCAATTAAGCCTCATTCCTCTATCAAAAGAATGAATCATGTCAAATAATCTATATCTTACTAAAACCATAAAGTTAAGATGGAATCTTAAGAAGTAGAATATTTTTACAGCATCACAGGATAAAATTGATAAGATATGAAAAGGCATTACATAAAGAAACACAAATCCTTTTCTTTCAACCCAAATCTTACACATCAAGACTAAGGAAGGAGATGATCACAATACCACAAAAAACAAATGTAATATAAGAGGTATAGAAGTTAGAAACATGCACTATCATGTTGACGAAAAGCTTAAAACAGACAACATTTTCCATCTAGAAGGTAATAGTCAACCGTGCTGAAATCACACTGATAACATCCAACTTAGCATGAATTAGAACTACATCAAAATCACAAGCACAGGTTGTGTAATTAATTTAGACCAATGCAGAAGCAGCTCATTCAGGCATGGGTGAGGTGTAACATGAATCAATTTCAAGAGGCATGCAAGCTTTAAAAGGAAGTGTGCTGCACCAAAAGAAAGTAATGCAATCAAAGATATCATTAAAAAGGATGGAATCAAAGCTTTGAAATGTCACCCACCATTTCTAAGGCCCCCCTAATGACTCCACTCAAGATGTTGCAGTAGTAAAGACCTTGGCAGGTATCAGGAAGCTCAACAAAATCCACCAGGGGATTATCTTCCAAAATTATACTGCAGCAAGTGCCATCTGCATCCCAATTGGCCACAGAAGCAGTAACACCTAAGAACATTTTGAACCCCACCTGTATAGAAGCTTTATCAGTTTTCATATGAATTGAGCCTACTTCATCCTTAGAAGAGTAAATTGATAAAGTATATCAATGTGCAACCACACAAACATGACCCGACAAATTTTTTAAAACCTCAGGTACACAATAAGTTTATTTCATTTTTTAAAAGCTCAGATTTGTAAATCAAAACACGTTAGCCAAAAACACGTTATAGAAAGCCACATAATCCATTCCGAAACGAAACTACATGCTACAAATACAAGAACCGCCCAATTATCAGATTCACATCTAAACTTGCAGGCCAGGAGGGTTCAATAAGTTTGAAGGCCCCACCGCATCTAACCAAAGGGGATGAACAGGCTTCAAAAGGACAGTCAAAGTCTAGCAGTCAGTGGTCATTCAACTGCAGTCCAAATTATCAAGGTCAAAGGCAGTCCTGCATCACAATCATGTATCAATCTAGTTCGGAAGTTCCAATCCTATGTTCTGTTACTGGGCTTAGGTGGCTATGTTTAACGTATTACCAACTGAAATGTAAATCATTGAAAAGGTTCCTACAGTTTGCCAGACATTTTGTGTCAACTGTTTACTATATTTCACAACGATGCACTCAAAATCTATAGATATACTCCTTAACTAGCACCCATAAAACTTACTATCCTTTGAAACAGAACATATCAACGGCATCATACTAGTACCTCAAGGTATGAATTGCACAAGCTATCATCATATCTCCTCTAGATTCACACAAGGAAAAAAAAGGAAAGAAATTTAAAATACATCGATCAATGTAGTTATATAAAGTACACAGTACACAAATATTTTAGAACTATATTCCAGCCTTGTAATTCATAAACTTCAACTGAATGTGGCCATGAATTAAGGTTCTGTTTAAATTGTGGTTGGTTCAAGCTGCAGTGCCTGTCAAGCAAGAACCATGTCCAACTGACTTTGACACCTGCAGCAGAGCTTACAAATGATATTACTAATTCTTAGGGAAAAAATGCTCAACGTAAATTGACTTGAAATTTGAAATTAAGGGAAGCAAGCATCCAACATCAAACTGAGCATAGCATGTTGAAGCCATTTTGCTGCTAATAAACAAAAGCATTATTATGCATGCAGCATCAAAGACATATTTGTATCCCTAAAATGCCATATTTGTATCCTCAGTTAATTTGCATGGAATCAGGATATACTGTTAGCAATAGTAATTATAATATGACAATGGAATTTTACTAAAATAGAAAGAAAATTATCAACCAAAACAGAGAAACCAAATATTGCAAAATCCATGTGTACAAACAATTCCAGAACAACTAAAATAAATAAAATTATTACTTAAATTAAAATAATTGATAAAACCTTGGCTATCACTTCAGCAGTTTCTTTGAAGTCAACGCATCTAGATACATTAGATTTTGCTAGAAATTCATCAATCAGGCGAATTCCAATATTGTAGCCCCTGCAACGTAAGTCAATTCAAATAAAATGTCAAAAATTCACATTATATATTCCATCAAACAATATAATATTTTTTTATTTAGTCTTATATACTGTATGTTAACAGATGAAAAATTGGCTAGTGTGTTAAGGAATTAAGACAAAAATAGCATATGTCTGTACTCATGCACTTCCATTCAAGAATTAACCGAGACAAATTATTGAATGATTGCTCCTCCCAAACTAACCTTCTTAACACTTTTACTACCTGTCTCAAGCTATTTATCTTTAATCTTTGTGCTTGATATAGCGTCCTAATCAGAGTGCTTATCTTTGCTTCTACCTAGATTTCATAATAAACAATATCTTGAAAACCTTCAACATTAATAGCACACTGAATGAACAAGGTTAAAACACTAACTGAAGTTTGCTCTGCACACAACAGAATCCCCCTTCCTCCTTTTTCTTCGTTTGTTACTATCCTATTACTGAAGTAAACAGCTGTTTAGTTTATAGTCCTATTCACATGCATTCATCGATCACTGAAATTAAACCTCTCCAATAGGAGTCACAGGCATGGATAAAAGTTCTATTATTTATTTAATTTTACACTGGAAGTAAATAAACAACAGTGACTATTTTCAAATTCACTTTATATCTCTCTACTTGTAGAGAGATTATAGAAGAAACAGAACCTCACTATTTATTTCTAGCTTTGCTATATACACTCACTAGTTAATGTAAATAATAATAATATAAACAAACTCAATATTTTGTCACTCCTATCCATATTTTCTCAAAATCCAAGCAATCAAAGGGAAACTGAATTTAACTTCTATCTTATCTTATCACTTCATTTCTTTTCTCTAGTAATTAAGTGCACCGAAAGAATGTAAAGAATCGCCTAAATCAAAGTAACTATGAATCGAATCGGAACGATGAACCGAAAAGCGTACATTTGATCAAGCTCTTTGTTGACTTCCTCAACCTCCTCCAGATCCGTCAGCAGCTGGCGCACAGTCGCACCATAAGTTAACGTAAACAGCTCAGCATTCTGCAGAAACTCAAATTTCAAGGAGGAGTTATAGCTTAACAAAACCAGTTTCAAAATCAGAATTTCGCAATTACGTATATCTGAATCAACTTACCACACGTTCAACGTTGGCGAATATTGCGTCACCGGATCGAGGACCAACAGGAGCCATACTAAGATCTCGAGTGAAAACAGAGTTAGATAACGCAATCGGTATCAATTTATAGGTTTTTGTTCTTCAGTTCGCTTCCGTCGAATACAAAAGTGCTACCTAGTCAACAAAATTTTAGTTCCTGAGGTTTCAGGTCTGGGGTTTGCCGAAACAACAAATCAGAACAGCTTTGGTTTGTAACAAATTCATCCCCGATGCTAAGACTGTTAGTGTTATTCTTGCAATTACATTTGTACCCCTGCTAAAGTGCTAATGAAATTAAACGAACTCATGGCGTGAAACACAACAAAAAATTTTCACTCATGTGAAAAATTTAATGAAACACAACAAACACAAGAAGGGCTTTATGGAATTTAAAATTTCTCTTTAACTGATGAAAGACCTGTGATAAAAACTGAATTCTAAAATTCTTAAAAGATCTCTCTCTTTAGCAATCAAAGACCTCAAATTTGGATAATCCAAACCAATTTATAGAAACACACAATTGAATTTTCTTGTGCCAACAGCATTCCCCTATATTTCTCAAAATTCCTGCCCCAAAAGTCTGAAAATCAAGCAGATCTACTTGACAAATTTCTAACACAGAAATTTAAACCAAAATCATTTGCTTATTACTTACAAAAATTGCGTTGTTTGCAATCTTAGTAATAAATATAATTTATTTTAATTATTTATATGTTTTAAATTGTTTATTTTTTAATAAAAGTCTAAAAAATTTTAAATTAAAATTCCATGTGATTGAATTTTCCTATAACCGTTTTTTTTTTGCTATTCCTTAACCCTTTTTTTTGCTATAATATATTTACAATACCATATAAAATAAATTATTTGAATTTACTACCGTATCACCGGTTACTAAATGTAAACTGATATTACAATTTATAAATTTGAGAAGGATATATGCCCCTATTATTTTAAAAAATGTCAATTACCCC
>JAVXUL010124271.1:0-16479 GCA_035590515.1 Trichilia minutiflora | reverse complement strand
TATTTAACAATTAAATAAAATTATTCGGACAATTTACATACATTCAATATTCATTTGCATGAAAAATAAAGGAAGCATCTAATGTATGTAAATAAAGAATAATTTCTTTTATTAATATATAAGAGGTTTATACAAGATCATTAGCCTTGAAACCGACAATACGAATGGTTTATAGGGCATACACACTAACAATTCGATCACTTGTGAATCTCGTCGGGTTAGTCACGGATGTCACTACGTGGCTACTTGAGTCAACGTCAATGGTGGGTCTGTTTTGTAATTAAACTATGCATTGTTTTCTTTCTAGCAAATTAAAATAATTTTTTATAAATCTTCATTTTTTTCACCTGTATACAAAACCCACTGATAGTCTCAGAATTACCCAGGGCTAGGATAAACATCGGGAAAGGGAGCTAGCCCAATAATTTTATATATACACATTTTATGTTTTCAAACTAAATCAATTATTTTACCATAAATCATTTTTAAATGATTTTCAAACCATGTTTTTGTATTTAAAAAGAATGTTTTGCTTTATAAATTTTATATTAAGTAGCATTTATTCTTTATAATACTTAGTTTACTTACTTAGTATACTTCTATATACTTAGTTCACTCACTGAGATACAAATGATCAAAACAACATAAGCAAGAAAAATTTTTTTCTTTTTGTTCGTAATTGAAATTATTAATTCAACCTTTTGATGATCAGATCCGTGCATAAATATGTAGTTGGAAATTTTTGACCCTTTCTCTAGCAGAAACTAAGATGACTAGAGCAAGAACTGTAAGAGAACTTGATGTTGGACTAAGATGACTGGAGCAAGAACTGTGAGAGAACTTGATGTTGGAGCTTGTTATGCAGCATTTTAATCATTAGCCCACTTGATAATTTTAACAGAAGAGCTAGGTATCAAAACACAGCATATCGAATTCTAAGCCATTTTGACATTATTAGTAGGTCCAACGAGGACAAAAGGAAAGCTAAAAAAGAAAAATGGAGTCTGTGGATAAATAAAAAATTGGTTTATTTCAGGGAAACGAAGGGCATTAATAAAAAATTAGATATTTGCATGAAATTAGAGATTGGTTGAGATTTAAAGTAGTTGATGGGCAAATAAAAAATTGAATTATTCTGGGACACCCACGGAAAATAACATGTAAAGGAACTAAAACAAATCATAAAGAGATCTCCGCTTCTAAGAGAAAAACAACACATAAACATCTTTTAAGATGTATTCGCACGATACAGTTGAATATATTCATCCATGATTTGACCAAGTAAAGAAAGACTATGAAGTAAATTTAATGTTTCCTAATCAGAAGACCGTATACCTAACATTCATATATTTAAGTCTTAATGGGCATTGGATAAAGTTTTCTTTGCATGTGGCCATTGATTTCAGTATCTTTCGTCAATCTTTTGATTTATCCTGAAGACTTATTTACAAGTAGGATTATAAAAAATCTCATGGGTGGCCTAGTGGTGGGGGTTGAGTTTGGGACCTCAAGGTTCTAGGTTCGATTCCTATTTTAGGATTCTTTTTATTGAAACGTCAAGGGGGTAAGATTGGGGTTTTATCCTGCACTTGGTACCACTGTACGTGGTTCCTGTGCCTGCGTCGGGAACCGAATTCAGGACGGGCACTGTGTGATTTACGGACACATATCCACAGGATAGATGCCTGATCCCAAGGGGGTAAGATCGGGATTTTATCCTGCACTTGATACCATTGTACGTGGTTCCTGTGCCTGAGTCGGGAACCGAATTCAGGACGGGCGCTGTGTGATTTGCAGACACGTACCCACAGGATAGATGCCTGATCCCAAGTATGGTTAGACGCTACAGTAATAACTGAGTATGTGTGAGTTTTTCCGTATAAAAAAAAAAAAATTAGTATTATAAAAATGTTAATAATGAATAAAGTAAATGATCAACATAAAATATATTGAATTAATTTCCGCAAAATTAAAACAAACCTTTCAACTTTTCGTATGTAAACAATCCAATTGCCGTTGAGAATAATAAATTAATTGCTAACTGCTTACTAACTTTTCACAAACTTTTGACTGAACCACCAATTTGTTTTAGGTTTTTTATTGCCAAGGATGAACGGTACTAATGGAAACATTTGAAATATTCAAGAAGACTATGGATAACATATATGGTGTCATATACTGTGATCAGTGAGTCTGCAATATTAAAAGACAGAAAGGAAAATTTATCTTATAATTGTTATCAAGTTTAATTCATTTCATTTATTGAACATGTATAGAATATAAATTAAAAGTTCCAAAATCTCTTTATTTGAACCCTAAAATTATTGATTTTTTCTCAATAGAAGTGACCTTAACAATCATGATCAAACCAGCATATCAAATTGAGTTAGAATAAAAATGAAAAAGGAAGAAAAAGAAGTCTATGTATCAATATTTGATTCGTAGAATTGGTTTATTAATTGTTTACTTAATGAAGTCTTTCTTTAATTCGTTAAGTCGTCGTGTGTATATTTTAATGTATTAAAAGAATAAATTAATCTTAAAATATGTTTATATATTCTTTTAGTAGTTGAGACGTTTTACTAATTTTTTTTTCAATTCCTGTGATCCCATCGCCAACTTGGTACAAAACGACATTTAGTATTTATCCCTCATAATATATTTGATGTCTATACATGCATGACTTGATGAAATTAAACAAAGGCTTTGTGAAGTAAATGATATAATGTTTTTTCTTAATCCAAAGCGTACCCCAGCATTGGTGTAAGGGTTCTAAGGTAAATCAATTCCTTAATTTCTTATTTTTACGACAAAATATTAAATCAACTAGATTAATTCTTTAAAAATATAAGATTTAACGCTTAAATATGAAATTACTTAAAATATTTATTAAATGGACAATTAACATGTAAATTCAGATATAGTTTGTGTTTTCTTACTTGGAAGATATTGTTTTAACAGTTTCTTCATCTTGAAATTGAGGATTGAACTTACTATGCCACACACACAAGAAAAATGGAAATTCGATATATAGATTACTTGGATCCTTCTTTGTTTCTTCAAAGTCGACGGCTTAGTGAAGTGTGAACTTTCAGAAAAATACTTTTTATTTTCAAAAAGGAAAAAAAATTTGTTTGGTAAAAGTCATTTTAGAAACAAAACAAAAGTAATAATTCTTAATGGCACAGCCGCCTAGAACAACTTTTCGTTTGCATGTGCCAATTCTTATTGTCACTTAGGTGATTAGACATATAATTAGGCCAAAATTGACCTCCTCCTAATCTCCTACTCTTCTTACTTGTCATAGCTTGAGTGCAAAAGTTTTCTTTATATCTAATAATTATAAGCTCTTAAGAGGTATATTATTAAAAGTACTAGTGATTAATTTACCTTTAGTTAGCTGACCATATTCTTGATTTTATTACTATAGCCACTTCTACCACTAAGTTTTAGATTGGAGTAGCATTCTGGTGTTATTCTTCTACTAAATTTTAGTTCCTTCTTTGAATTATTATTGAATAGAAATGAAGTACTTATGAATATATGAGAATCAAGTAATTAACATTCTTACAAGTGTATGTACATTATGAAATTGGGGTATATGTTAGGTTCTTGTGGCGGTTTTCATGTAGAGATCCCATGATTGAGGTGTGGCAACAGTTGTGATAGCTTTTACACATACTAGTTAGAAAATGAAACAAGAGGTTAAAAATACCAGCAAAGTGTATGTTTTGGTAGCAAAGGGTGAAATTGGGACTATAAATGAAGCTCACACCATTTCGAAAGAGGCCACACCATTCTAAAAGAGTTTCAAGATGTCCTTCCGAAGAAACTATTAAAAGGACTTTTACACATACAACATCAAATTGACTTTATTCCTTTGTCGAGCCTACTGAACTTGCCACAATACCAAATGAGCCCTAAAGAAAATGAAGTATTGAGGGAGAAGGTAGAGAAATTAGTTCGAAAGGGACACATCAGAAAAAGTCTAAACCCATGTGTAGTTCCAATATTGGTAACACCAAAAAAGGATGATAGTTAGAGGATGTGTGTCAACAGTCAAGCAATTAATAAGATTATAAGTTTTTAACCCCCAAGACTTGAAGACATGCTTGATTAACTAAGTGGATCTGTTGTATTCTCAAAATTAAACCTACATAGTGGGTATCATCAAATCTGGATTAGGTTGGGAGACGAGTGAAAAATGACATTCAAGACTTGGGATGGGTTGTTTGAGTGGCTCATAATACTGTTTGGGTTATCTAATGCCTCTAGCACATTTATAATAAGAACCGTGATATACATATTATTGAAGATATCCCCTAAACTCAATCATGTCACACGGGTCAAGGATATTATCTATAGTAAATATATTTTAATAATTAATTATAAATTATTTACTATTAATTACAAAAGACATTTTATTATCATTTTGTATTTTTTCAGTTGCGATTTATAGATTATTATAATAATGCAAAATGGTATCACATTATGTATTATGTGTCAAGACTCTATCTACAATGTGTTATAGATATGAGAATAGAGTTTATGATTTAAATACATCTGAATAAATTCCTGATTGAGGTAATATCATTGGGAACGATAACATTGCATGATTGACATATTTTGTTACTGTCAATTATTAGTTGCATGACAAGTCTCATATCACAAGAGCATAAATATGGGTAGTATGTTTAAGAACATATTATTGAATGTGACCAAATATGATGAATCATATAAGCAATTCTCTATAGTCAATGATTCATCACACAGTCGTACTAGTCTACCACTAGTCCTTCGACCTGAGATGTAATGACTGCTATCTATAGTAAGACACATTGTTCACTTATATATATTACACTAAATTAGTAAAGCCTAGTGAAAGAAGTTTGATGGTAATGTGTTCTTATTGTATAAAAACAAGTGATGATCAAGATGAAATCTACTGACTCAGATATCTGAGCATAAGATCCTAGGTAAGAATGTCATACACAGAGATCAACATCTCTGGCCAGAGTACGTGGTTTCTGAAAATGAATTTTTAGATACGCATTTATTGAAACAATTGGGCAAAATTTTATTGGCAAACAGGACCATTTATAGTCAGATTCCCAAGACTATATCGTTCATACTCATTCAAAAATAAATCTCATAATTTGAGAAGATATCCTTGCATGAATCCACAAGAATGGGTCTCAAGAGTCAATATAATATCATCTAAAGACTCCTTAATTAGGCCATCTTTAATGAATATAATCTTATCTTCTCGATTTATGAAGGTAAATCCCAAATAATAACATCGCGTGTCACAAGTTGATCGTGCATATTTATGACAAACTCCTAATCTTTTTGCTTTGCACTTTTAGTATAAGAAGTCTTTACTAGACCAGGCATGTGAGAAATAAAAAAAATTAGAAGATTCCCCACCTAACTAAACTTTTGCTTCGATTAACCATCTTATATCTTGAGGCATACCATTATCTATAAGTACCCTTAATCTCATCATTCTGATTTTGTAAATTTTTATTAAACTATTTACAGGAAGAGAAGGAAAATATTTTCGTAGTTTTAAAATAATTTTATTCATTTTTTTGAAAAAGAAGAAGAAAACAAAGAGTTTTTCTTTTTTTTATTTATAACTCAACTATTTTTAGAGAGTTAAAAACCAACTTGAAATATCATGGAGTACATTATCTGCCACTTAACTGGAAAAAATAAAAACAAAAACAAAAATAAAATAGAGTTTAAAAACTATCCTGCAAAAATAACATAAAAATTGTTAGAAAAAATTGAAAACTAACCTTTAGAACAATTTTTCTCATAACAAGGATAAAAAAGAGGAACAATTTCTTATTGGGGTCTTTATTTTCTAAGAATAGTTTGAGTCTTTATCTGTTTACTTTAAACATATTACCATTTCTAGGATCCTCAATATCAACAGCTTTAAAAAGGTATACGTATTTTATAATGAATGGACCGCTCCATCTAGATTTCAACTTTCGTAGAAATAAACGAAGGCCAGAATTATAAAACAAAATCTTTTGATCAACCTCAATTATTTTTCTCGAAATTATTTTATTATACCAACCTTTAGTTTTAACCTTTTGAATTTTTTTATTCTCATATGCGTCATTTTTCAATTCTTCTAACTCATTTAACTGTAATTTATGTAATTTACAAGTATCATCAAGGTTTGTGTTAAAAGTTTTGATAACCCAATAGGCTTTGTGCTAAATTTTCATTGGTAAATGACAAGATTTTTTATAAATTAACCTATAAAGAGACATATCCAATGAAGTTTTAAAAGTAGTTTGATAGGCACAAAGTACATCTATAAGTTCTAAAGACCAATCTTTACGATTTGTGTTAACTGTTTTTTCTAAAATTTATTTTATCTCCCTATTTACTAATTCAACTTGTCCATTTATTTGTGGGTGATAAGAGGTAGACACATTATGTGTAATTCCATATTTTTTCATCAATGATTTTCTCATTGTTTGTTAAGTTATGATTATAAAATGAAAGGATGTTTTTAATATATTTATTAAATTTTTCTTTGAATAAGTATTATTTCGATAATGATTATATTTATATTTTTTCTCACTGAATATATAATAGTATGCTTACCCTTTTTTCCCACTCACATGTAAGCGTAGAGCATAGTTGATATACTCGAAGGGCGGTGATAGTGTTCAGAGTAATGATTTCATGTATATCTCTATACTCGACTCACATTTACTACTTTTGAGTCCACTGACACTGTCATATGATATTTATGATTTTTTTTTGTGTTTTTAGGAACATTAAATTTGATGAAATTTTCTATAATATTGATCTTTATAATAAAATAACTTTATTATTTTATAAATTGAACATTTTTATAAGTGATGAATATGACATTTTCGATATGATGATGTATGAATTTATTTATGATAAATTGAGAAATAATTTTAGAAGTGTTTGAGATTATTTTTGATGATTTGTAGTTTGGGTGTTTTGGAAGGAAAACCATTGGAAGTGTTCTTTAGGTTCTAAAATCATAGTCTTATAGGTTCTTAGTAGGCGTTTTAGACATAATGAATACTTATTAAAAATCTATGGCGATTATCATGTGTAAGACCCACAAATTAAGGCGTGAATCACAACAAAAAGTTTTGAAATGATTTTGTAATGACTAAATATGTTTTGAAATTTGTTTTATATAATTTCTGAATGATTTTTGAAAAGTATCCTTGTCACGTCCCAACCCGTGGATCCTACACGTGATAACCGTCGCAAATTCTTAATAAGCATTCTTTAGGTCCAAAATACTTACTAAGAACCTGTAAGGTTGAAATCATAAACAAATATAAAGCATTTCCAATATATATTGATAAAACACTTCCAAAATCAAACCATCCAAATCTACCGAAACTTCAAAATATAATCAAAGCACCACAAACACTTCTATAAATATTTTCAGTCTTTTCCACAAACCAATCTTCATAATATAAAAGAATCAGACCTTAGATATAATAAAAACAATATCAAATCAGTTTACATATTCATTTCAAATCAATAAACACAAATACATGTCCAAATCATAAGAATGGATCCAGTGGACTAAACTTCCCTAAGTGAGTCGATTACAGGGGTACACCTACACTTCTCTGAATTAGAAGGATCACCACCATCGCTAGCTGTTGACCTAAGCAAACCTGAAACTGAAAGATGAGGGGGGTGAGTATACGGGAATATACTCCATGAGTGAACCAAAAGTAAACATACTTAAACAAATTATTTATCTATAGAAAACAGTTCCAAGATATGTTACTAACAATTCAATAAAAGCAATAAAACAACTATTTTAGTTTAAAATCTCAAATCATAAATTAAAATCATTGGCCTGGCTACCTTTTTTGGAGATTACCTTGGCTCTGGGCATCCTAAGACCGTTAGTGGGTTTTCTATGCAGATAAAACATCCAATTTTATAGAAATAGATTTTTAAGGCAAAGAATAATACATGCATGGTTTAATTTTATAAAATCATACCTACCACTAACGTTCGCCTCGAATTAGCCACAGGTTGACATTCGTGACTAACCCGATGAGACTTATAGGTGGTTGAATCCCAATATCATCACAATACAACAACCATACACCAACCCCACCTCTGAAGTCTCCACTCACCTAAGCGACCTCTCAATCAGACCATCCCTAGGCTACCTCCCCTATAGCTACAGTAAAGAAACCTGCCCTTATGGCCATTATCACCAAAAATGTATATCAATATCCGCATTCACATTTATCAAAAAAGATCTTAATAAATCATAAACATATTTGCATGTATTATCATATCCATCAAACACAGACCATATTGGCCTCCGGTATAATCATATAAATATATATAAATCAAATCCATCATGAGCATCATTTATCATTTCAAAACCAAAGTCAAAACATTTATAAGCATTTATATAAAACAAGGGAAAATAAGCAAAATCTTTTATAAAACCTTTTATATCACTATCGACATAAAAAACAAGATTTTATTTAAAACAATGACAACTAAAAGAGTTCATTCACTGCTTAAGGATGGTATACACTCCCTAGTTCCCCTCATTCCTCGACTCTATACACTGATTTCTCGCTCGTGCTCTGTCGCCTATTCACATTCACCACAACTATGTTAATATTCATTTTTAAGATGTGAACCGTGACGTGTATACATGAAATGCATGTTTTCTCAGGTTTTCTAGAATCAGACAATACGTGAAATCGTCCAAATTGCTCTTTATTTGCAAAATCGCCTATATATCACTACTATAGACTCACATTGTGATTAAACTAACACATTTTGACCTGTTTTCATGGTTCTGACAAGTAGATCCCATGCACCTGCCAGAACAGTAACTTCAATTACTGTTTATGCCTACCCATTTTCTCCAAATTACATTTGTGGCTTCCTAACAACTTGCTGAGTTGTTTTATACTTTAACTAGCATGCAAAAACCACAAAATATAGTTTAAAACTACCAAAATCTATGTAAATGAATAGTAATATCCATACAAATTAACGTTGGTAAAATATGAAATAAATTATACAAACAAGTTAGAAATGACGTTACGAACCTCGTGATATAGTCGGTTTACTCTAATTTGACCTCAAACTCAAAAAACCCCGAAATATCGTCCAAAACCCTAGCACTCCTTCTTGGATTTCTGCACTTTTATCATCAAAATGACGCTCTCAGGGAGTTAGACGTATTAAACATAATTGATTAGAGGTGAGAAATTAAAAATGCATCCAGTTGGGGAGTGTGGGTATGAAGAACAGAAGAGAAATGGAAGAGAGGAAGAGAACGGAGGGAAAAGAGAGAAAACTGAGGGGAAAATGAGCTCAGCTGCCTTTTTATAGAAAAAGATAAAATTATCATTTTGCTCTTAATTTTTCTAAAGGAGAAGCTTCTAAAAAGGGGTAAAATTATCATTTTATGCTGATTCGATCAAACAAATTAGGGGATTCATTCGAACGAATATGGTACTTTAGAAGTCAAAGAGCTCCCCAAAATTTTGTTTGAATGATCGAACATTCGTTCGAACGACACCATCGACTCGATCGAACAAATTTGAGACCAAAATTTTTTAGAGTTCCCTCTAATTTCATTCGAATGTTCCATCATTCGTTCGAACGAATTACCTATTCGTTTCAATGAATCTTGGTCCAGGAGTTCGTTCGAACGAATTACACATTTTCTCCCAAATCCTTCCCTTTAATTGAAAAATATCATTAGAGTCCCTATGTTCATGACCTCAAAACACCATCTTAACAAACTCAAATCTTCAAAATAAATATGAAATAATGTTGACGTGTTAACAAAGTATGAAATAGGGACAAATGAATGTACAATATAAAGGTAAAATTATAGTTATGCCCTTGGATTATAGACACAGGGCTCACAAATTTAGTCCCCTTAAAAGAATTTTGTCCTCAAAATTTAACATACCTTAGTACTGAAAGAGATGGGGGTATTGACATTGCATCTGAAGCTCGGGCTCCCATATCATTTCTTCAATCGTCTCACTTCTCCACAGAACCTTTACCATCGAAATAACTTTACTCCTCAATATCTGTTCCTGATGATCAAGTATGGCCACAGGTTGCACTTTACACTTTAAATCCTCTCTCAAATCAATGGGAGGTAACCCAATAACGTGAAAGGGGTCGGGAACATACTTATTCAACATAGATACATAAAAGACATCATGTATCCTCTGCATCTCTACCAGTAGCTTCAACCTGTATTCTACTGGACCGATTCTCTCAATGACTCTAAAAGGTCCAATATATCTTGGGTAAAGCTTTCCTCGAGTCCTGAATCGAATTACTCCTTTTTAGGGTGACACCTTCAGAAGCACTTGCTCACTTATGTCAAATTCTAATTCTCGTCCTCTATTATCCGAGTACGATTTTTGTCTGTCCTAAGCTGTCCTCAATCTATCCTGGATAATCTTGACTTTCTCAGTGGTGGCTTCAATCAACTCGATATTGTCTAGCTTTCTTTCGTCCACTTCATCCCAACATAAAGGAGTTTTACACTTTTTTCATATAGAGCTTCGTATGGCACCATTCCTATGTTAGACTGATAACTGTTATTATAGGCGAATTCGGCTAATGGCAAATACCGATCCAAGCTTTCTTGAAACTCTAATACACACCCTCTCAACATATCTTCTAGTGTCTGGATGGTTTTTTCTGACTGTCCATCTGTCTGAGGGTGGAAAGCTGAGCTAAAATTCAACCTCGTACCCATAGCTTTCTGGAGACTAGGCCAGAATCGAGATATAAAGCGAGGATCTCGATCTGACACAATTGTCACAGGTACACCATGTAATCTTACAATCTCTGCCATATACAATCTTGTTAACCTCTCAACTAGATACTTAATTCTGATAAGCAGAAAGTGTGCAGACTTGGTCAACCTGTCTACAATCAACCATATTCCATCATATCCAACTTGAGTACATGGTAGTCCTACCACAAAGTCTATGGTGATGTGTTCCTATTTCCACTCTGGTATAGGTAATGGCTGAAGTGTCCCTACTGGCTTCTGGTGTTCAGCTTTAACTTACTAACATGTCATACACCTGGCAACAAATTCTACTATATCTCTTTTCATCCCAGACTACCAATAGTTATCCTTGATGGTTCTGTACATTTTTGTGCTACCAGGATGCATTGCAAAAGTTGAACTGTGAGCTTCTTCTAGGATGGCCTTTCTCAGCTCTTCATCTGAGGGTACATATACCCTACCTCTTAATGTCAAAACCCAATCCTGAAAGATATAGAAGTCTCCAACATTACCATCTATGATCCTCTGACAAGCTTTCACTAATTTTGAATCCTGCATCTGCCTCTTTTTTATCTAATAACGTAGAGTTGGTCTTATAATAAAATTGGCTAACACTTAACCATCTCGACCGTTCTCCAATATCACTCGCAGACTCCTCAATTCCAATAATAATAGGAGGTATGCTGACCAAACATACACCACTGTCACTGAAGACTTCCTGCTCAAGGCATCTACCACCACGTTAGCTTTCTCTGGATGATAGTCAATCACCAGATCGTACTCTTTAATCACCTCAAGCCACCTTCTCCATCTCAGGTTTAGTTTCTTCTGAGTGAACAAATACTTTAAACTCTGATGATCGATAAAAATCTAACACCTCTCTCCATACAAGTAATATCTCTAAATCTTCAGGACAAAGACTACTACAGCCAACTCTAAATCATGGGTCGGATAATTCTCCTCATGCTTCTTGAGCTATCTGAAAGCATACAACCTAGTCCTTTCCTGGAGGCATCACTGAATACTACATATCCCTTTCTAGGAATAGGTAGTATTAGTACCAGGGCTGAGATGAGACACTTCTTCAATTCTTGAAAAATCTACTCACATTTTTCATCTCACTCAAACTTAACATCCTTCCTTATTAAACGTGTCAGTGGGGCAGCTATCAAAGAGAAGCCTTCAACAAACTTCCTATAGTGACGTGTCAATCCCAAGAAACTTCTAATCTCTGTAATATTCTTAGATCGGTCCCACTGTACAATAGCTTCAACTTTGTGAGGATCCATAAAGATTTCTTCTTTTGAGACCACATGTCCCAAGAACACCACTTTTCAAAGCCAAAACTCACATTTCAAGAACTTAGCATACAACCTTCTCTCTTTCAGCATCTACAGTACAATCCGTAGATGCTAAACATGTTCTTTCTTGGTCTTTGAGTAAACCAATATGTCATTAATAAAGACAATCACAAACTTGTCAAAGTAAGGATGGAATACTTGATTCATAAGATCCATGAATGCAGTTAGGGCATTAGTTAACCCAAACGGCATTACAAGGAACTTATAGTGACCATAACGTGTCCGGAAGGCTATCTTAGCTACATCACTCTCCTTAATCCTCAACTGATAGTACCTTGATCTCAAATCAATCTTCGAGAATACACTTATCCCTTGCAACGAATCAAACAAATCATCAATCCTGGGTAGTGGGAACTTATTTTGGATAGTGACTCGATTCAACTATCGATAGTCAATACATAATTATAAGGTCCCATCCTTCTTCTTAACAAATAACATCGATGAATCCCACGGTGACATACTCAATCGAATAAAACCCTTATCGACTAAATCTTAAAGCTAGAACTTTGATTCCTTAGGCTGAGTAGGAGACATACGGTATGACGACATCGATATCGATATAGTGCTTAATACCACATCAATACTGAAGTCAAACTCTCGCTCTGGAGGCATTTCTAGTAACTCATTTGAAAATACATTTGAAAACTCCCTCACTACCGGAACTTATTCTATATTATACTCAGAGGCCATATTATCAACAACATATGCCAAGTACCCTTGGTACCCTTTTCTTATTAATCTATGAGCCTCTAAAGCACAAATCACACTGCTAGATAAAATATTTGCTCACCTATAAAAACTACTTCTGATCCTCTAGGTCCTCTGAAGACTACCTGTTAATGTGTATGTTCTAGACACCATTTGTGTTGTCGATTTCAGGACTTATGATCTTGTATAAACTTTATATTTATTAATAAAAGAAATTATTCTTTATTTGCATACATTAGCTACTTCATTTATTTTTCATGCAAATGAATATTGAATGTATGTAAATCGTTCGGATAATTTTATTTAATTATTAAATAAATTATCAAATCATTCCCTACATACGTGGTATCGAATGGGCAATTATATCACACAATAGACACACTAGTTGCTGCCTAATGATATTAAATGATAATATATATAGACTGACAATATGAGTATTATCATAAGGGCATTAGTGTAGATTTATAGTTAATAAACTATTTATCAAACAGGATCAAATATCGATGAATCACATGGTATGCATGTAATCAGTGATTTATCAATAGATTGTAATAGTGTGCGATGTAATCCTTTGACCTGAGACGTCTAGAATCGAACTCTATATGGATGGATATATTTTATATGGTGTATACGTGCAGGACTAATCATGCCTTATACAAGAATCCGGTTTGGGTATGCTTTGTTCATATAGGGGTTTGGTTGACAGTTAAAATAAGATCCGTGGGCTTAACATATTGGACTGAGAATTCTCGTTTCCTCAGTCTGAGTCAAGTTCCTAATCGAATGTCGATATGATGTCTTGATTATAAGTCTGTGGCCATAGTATAATATTGACATATGTTCGACGATTCGAATGAGAATCGGGATTAGGGTTTTGATAGTCTATGAACCCCTATCTCGATTAGGATACGACGAAAAAAAGGATATTACTCACACGTTACATGAAATTAATGATAGGTTTGATGAAGATCCTTCTTCATCATAACTTAGGAACTATGACGTATTGCTAGATACTAACCATAGTCGATGAGCGACTGAAATGTTCAGTATCAGTTCACGACTGAGTCATGGTGAACTTCATGGTCTACCAAGATCCTCTAACGCTTCTTCAAATGAGACAGAGATTAAAATATTATCGAAAGAGGGCTCGCACCCTCATGATAATATTAAAAAGGCCAAAATCAATACGTATAATGGTTATACATATTAAATACTTTTTAATGTGTTAATGAGATGATATTCTGATATCATAAGGTTATTCAATGTAAATAACTTGTCAAATTTAATAATTTTGATTATCAAATAAGTTAAAATATGATTTTAAGGTAAAATAGTCAAAATTAAATGAAATAGTTTCATTTAATATAAAATGACCATTTTACCTCTAATGTGATACATGTGTGTAATTTATTGTAAATTACATATTTAAATTTGGTAATTTTGATTATCATATATATTAAAATATGATTTTAATATAAAAGGATAAAATCTAAATTAAAGTGTTTAATTTGAATGAAAAAGACTATTTTACCCTTATGTATAAATATAACCAAGGGTATTATGGTAATTATATCATATTTATGTATTTTATGAAAATACATTATATTAATTAAATGGTTAATTCATGTGACAATTATCCAATTGATTTAATTAAATAAATATGAAAAATGTTAAAGGTTAACATTAATACACTTGGATAAATTTGATTTGTCCAAGTGTAATCTACTTTGTAAAATGTCTATTGGTCACTCTCATGTTATGGCTGCATCCATGGAATATGGTATTGTTTGTATCACATAAGCTCCCATTATTTTATCATATTTATTAGATAAATATTGATTTAATTAATTCGAAATAAAAATATAAATATAAGATATTTTGTTTTCATTAATTAATTAAGAAATTGTAGCAAAATTAAAATCTCTCTCAACTTCTCACGTTGGCCAAGAAGAAGTTATGGAGGTGGGTACAAAGTGAAGAGAGCATAAGGTTTTGTGCTTCAAATTCATCACACCTTCAAGCTTGCAACAAGTCTAAACAAAGCTCTAAGGTAATTTATGTTGTTAACTCTTATTTTCATTAATTTTAGCTTAGGGTTTCTTGATGAAAAACTTACATTATTGCATGATTTAGGCCATAGAACTATCAAGTGGTATTAGAGCATGATAGGTTCATAAAATGATTGCTTGAATGCTTGTGGTTTAGATGAAAACACAAAAGGATGCCATTTGGGGTACTTTAGTGTCATCTTGGTTTCCATGGTGGGAAATGGTTTTCCACCACTTCCATGATGTTTATAAGACATGTTATACATTAATGGCATCTTAGGAATGATGGTTGAGTTGGCAAAAATGAGAAAAATTGAGTTTGGAACTCATTTTGATGCAAAGGATGCACATTGGTGCATACTTGAGTTTGTCAAGTGTCTTTGTCACGCCCCGACCCTAGTTGGCAACGTGGCAATTGCCGCGAATCCCAAGAATACATTCTATCACTTAGAAGCACTCCTAGAACTCGCAAGACATTAGTACCTGTTTTCAAACTCATTTTCAAAAATAACACAAAATAAAATAGAATGGAAGATTTTCAAACATACATGTATCGCATATGTATTTTCTCAAAATACATTACAAAATACTCTTGGCCAAGCCAAAATACATCACTTTATTATAAATATTTTTACATACAGTAGATCATAATGTAAAATCCTGAGTCGGGTACCTAAAAAATGTGGTGAAGTCTCGCTTCAGCTATGCTACGTCGCGTCCGACTACACTAACCTGAAATGGAAAATAAGGGGTGAGTATTTAGAAAAATACTCAGTAACTAGACAAATAAACAAAACAGAAAACATAGCCTCAAACACTGATTACGAAACATCCTCGTAATCATACAAATCAAATATAGTGAAATGTGGTATTATATACATGTCTAAAAAAAATTGATTTAACCTCAAATATATATAGCTCCTCAGTCTATAGGATCTCACCCACTCCATCTGAGCTGTATGACCGATCCGTAACCCTGGTTAGGGATGTGTGCCCATGTCTAATATTACAAAATAAGGCTAGCATGCTTTAGCCTGGACATGTGAATCCCACCCATCCCATCTTGGACTGTATGGCCAATCCACACTCCAGGGTCTATTAGATCCCACCCACTCCCGAAGAGCTATATGGACAATCCTCACTCCTGGGTCTATTGGATCCCACCCACTCCCGAAGAGCTGTATGGTCAATCCTCACCCATAGATAGTAATTGACATGGCACACAAAATCATAAATCGATATCAATGGCCCATTAGGGCAAATCAAATAACTATTGGCTCACCAAGCTAAAATATCATATGTGGCTCACAAAGCCAAAACAATAAACAAGACATGCATGCTTATACAATCAAATCAATAAATATGGCACCCCGGCCATTACATTCAACTATGCCACATTCACATATATATAAATAAAATGGCCTCTGGTCTCAAAAACATAATATCATCAAGCATAAGCATAATAGGCATCCGACCTCACATTCATGGCAATCTAGGTTTCACATTAAACCTATCTCTATCACAAACA